>RJWJ010021779.1:0-27533 GCA_004363605.1 Indri indri | reverse complement strand
GCCACCATGCCCAGCTAATTTTTTCTATATATATTTTTACCTGTCCGATTAATTTCTTTCTATTTTTGGTAGAGACGGGGTCTCGCTCTTGCTCAGGCTGGTCTCGAACTCCTGAGCTCAGAACGATCCGCCCGCCTCGGCCTCCCAGAGTGCTAGGATTACAGGCGTGAGCCACCGCGCCCGGCCAAGAAAACGTAATTATTCTTAAGAGCTCAGAATGCTCATCTCAAAAGTGAATTTGCGGCTGAGTGAGGTGGCTCACACCTATAATCCTAGCACTCTGGGAGGCCAAGGTGGGAAGATCACTTGAGGTCAGGAGTTTGAGACCAGCCTAAGCAAGAGGGAGACCCTGTCTCTACTAAAAATAGAAAAAATTAGCTGGGCATGGTGGCATGCACCTGTAGTCCCAGCTACTCAGGAGGCTGAGGCAGGAGGATCGCCTGAGCCCAGGACTTTGAAAGTTACTTTGAGCTAGGCTGACACTACAGCACTCTAGCCCAGGCAACAGAATGAGACTCTGTCTCAAAAAAGAAAAAAAAAAAAAAAAAAAAAGTGACTTTGCTTCATACAGAATACAGTTGATAAAATTTAGATTCCATCACCACTGCCCCTAGTTTATGCCCTTCTTAAATCGTACCCAACTTTAGTCTCTTTAGATTTCAAAACCAAACATGGCGCTTCTAAATTATTTTTAAAACATCTATTTTAATGTTATTCCAAATCAAACAATGGTTTCCCACTGATATTTCAAATATCATTATCAATTTTATAATTTCATTTTACTTTCATGCATGCATATATACACATATTTTATATATAAATATAAAATGTCATATAATTTCAACTCTCCACTCTAGTCAAATTGGGTTTATTCATTATCTTCCAGAAACACCTTGTGCCTCTTTACAGCTTTGCACAGAAAAAAGAGAACTCACACAGCTCAACACTTCTTGAATGAATCTGTGAATATGTCCTAAAATTGCTTGTACTCCTCACTACATCCCCCATCCCAAACATACTCTTATTAAAATCATACCTGCCTGTAAGGTTCCAGTCCAAATTCCACTGCCTCTTCTTGAAGCTCTCTACTTGACCACCTAGTCTGAAGGGACTCCTTTGAACTGAAAACACTGTACCAATTACAAGGCAATTATCTTACAATGTCTCATGCTGTGATTATTCATATAAAATCATGTCTCCTCCACAAGATTGTGATTTAAAGGATAGGGTTATATCTTACATATTCCACATCTGCCTTACAAAGTAAGACATAGGTACATACTATTTTCTGAAGGAATGAAGCGTATTAGTCTATTTTTTACATGCTGTAGACTTTAGTGATTGACCAACTCTGAGAACAGAAATCTCTCTGACATTCTCATTTGGCAAGAGCCATGTAATTAGTATACATCAAGACTAAGTGTTTCCTGTGAGTGCAGGGTATAGAATATAAAAGGGCAAAAAAAAAAAAAAAAAAAGTAAGAAGAAGGAAAAAAAAAAAGACTAAGTGTTGTTGTTATTAGGATAAAACAACAATAAAACATCGATATAGTTAATTTCTTTCAATTTCAACAAATTGTTCAATGGGAAAAACTCAATAACCTGTTTTCCTAATAAACCAACAGATTATTTGAAAATATAATCTGTTTTATAACTATTATATTTAGTCAAGGTTAGTAATATTTAATGAGACAAGGTTATTATTTCATACTTACATAGTATAAAAAAAGTTAGATGCCACATGTTTTACTATCCTCTTCCTGAACTCCAAACCCACTTCTACTTTAAAGACTCACACTATCAGACCCAAAACTACACTATTAATGATTCCTTAAGATTTCCAAATTAGGTAAAAATGTTTTACTTGGCCAGGTGCAGTGGTGCATGCCTGTTGTCCCAGCTACTCAGGAAGCTGAGGTGGGAGGATTGCTTGAGCCCAGGAATTCAAGGATACAGTTGCACCACTACGCTACAGCCTGGGCAACAGAGACGCTGTCTCTAAAATGACAACTTAGATGAAATGCACAAATTCCTGGAAAGACACAAACTACTGAAATTGACTCAAAAGAAATAGAAAATCTGAATGGACCCGTAACAAATGAAGAGATTGAATGAGCAATCAAAAAACTACAAAGAAAAGCCTAGGCTCAGATGGCTTTACTGAATTCTACTACACATTTAAAGAATTAATACCAATTCAACACTTCCAAAACCTGAAAGATGATCGAGCACTTCTAAATCATTTTATGAGGTTCAAAACCAGACAAAGACATCACAAGAAAACTACAAACCAATATCTTTTATGAAAATGGATGCAAAAATCTCTGACAAAATAGAGTCAGCCCTCCACATGCATGAGTTCCAAATTCATGGATTCAACTAACCCTGGATCAAAAATATTGGGGAGAGGGTAACAATGGAAAAACACAGTAAAAATAATAAAATTTAAAAAAAACAGTACAGCATAACAACTATTTACAAGGCATTTACATTGTATTATGTATTATTAATAATCTAGAGATGATTTAAAGTGCACGGGAAGATATGCACAGGTTATATGCAAACACTGTGACATTTTATATAAGGAACTTGAACATTCATGAATTCTGGTTTCCTTGAGGGCTCCTGGAACCAATCCCCCATGGAACCAAGGGATGACTGCACTAGCAATCCAAATTCAGCAATATATAAAAAGAATTATATATTATACTATGACCAAATGAGATTTATTCCAGGAATGCAAGGTTGGCTTAATGTCATACATATGAAGACTAAAAAACAAAAATCACAAGATCATCTCAAAAGATGCAGAAAAATCATTTCACAAAATCCAACAGCCTCTGATGATCAAACAATACTCAAGAAACTATAAATAGAAAGATAATTCCTCAAAATGATAAAGAGCTTTCATAAAATATCCACAGCCAACATCACACTTAATGGCAAAAAACTGGATGTTTTCCTCTTAAGATTAGGAACAAGACAAGACTGTCTGCTCTGACTTCTTCTATTTAACACTATACTGAAGGTTCTAGCCAGGGCAGTTGGGCAAGATAAAGAAATAAAAGGGATCCACATTAAAAAAAAAGAAGTAAAATGATCTTCACTGGCAGATGACATGATATTTCACATAGAAGCTCCTACAAAAGCCGCTAAAAACTATTAGAACTATTTAGCAAAGTTGCAGGATGCAAGATCAATACAAAAAAAAAATCAATCATATTTTTATATACATGGAATGAATAATCTGAAAAAGAAATTAAGAAAGCAACCGCATTTAAAATAGCATCAAAGAGAATAAAATACTTAGGAATGAATTTAACAAAGTAAGTGCAAAACTTACACTCCACGAAACATTGTTGAAAGAAATTAAAGTTCTAAATAAATGGAGAAACATCCCATGTTCACACAATGGAAGACTCAGCATTGTTAAGATGGCAAAAGTCCCCAGTCCCCAAACTGATGTACACATTGAGTGTGCCACTGCACTCCAAGCTGGGCAACAGAGTGAGATCCTGAGGGAATAGGAGGGGAGGGGAGGAAAGGAAACAAAAAAGGAAAAAGGAAAAGAAAGACAAGATGAGGGGAGGGAGGGAGGAAGGGAGGAAGGAAGGAAGGAACAGCTTTAAAAAGTTTGTATCTGGGCAGGGCGTGGTGGCTCACGCCTGTAATCCTAGCACTCTGGGAGGCTGAGGCGGGCGGATTGTTTGAGCTCAGGAGTTCGAGACCAGCCTGAGCAAGAGCGAGACCCCCGTCTCTACTAAAAATAGAAAGAAATTAATATGCCAACTAAAAATACATAGAAAAAATCAGCCGGGCATGGTGGTGCGTGCCTGTAGTCCCAGCTACCTGGGAGGCTGAGGCAGGAGGATCGCTTGAGCCCAGGAGTTTGAAGTTGCTGTGAGCTAGGCTGACGCCACAGCACTCTAACTCGGGCAACAGAGCGAGACTCTGTCTCAAAAATAAATACATACACAAAGAGTGCCATGCGTACCATCCGAGAGATGGACATGCTTGAAACTCGGACTGGGGGGGCGGGGGGTAAGGGCAACATACATAACCTAAACATCTGTACCCCCATAACATGCTGAAATAAATAAATAAAGTAAATAAATACGTACATACATATATACATACATACACACATACATAAATAAATAAATAAAATAAAAAGTTTATGTAGTACAGTGGTTCTCAATTCAAGGGTGATTTTGCTCCCAGGAGACATTTGGCAATGTCTGGGAAGCAGAGAGTCACTACCGTCATTTAATGGGTGCCAGTCATACAATGCACGAGACATCCCTCCAAAACATTACCTTGTCTAAAATGTCAATAGTGCTTAGGTTTAGAAATCTTGTGTTAGAAAACCCAAACTAAGGAGAAGGAAGGAAATAATGAACAGCAGAAGCTAATGAAATAGAAAACAAACAAGAAACAGAGAAAACTAACAAAGCCAAAAGTTAGATCTTTGGAACGAGTAACAGATAAGTCCCTTGCTAAACACATGAATAAAAAAAAAAGAGAGCCAAATAAGGAATGCAAGAGGGGAATATCATTGCAGATCTTAGAGGCATTAAAAGGATGAGGAAATATGAATATCAACTTTATTTGAATAAATTAGACAACTTAGAAGAAATCGAAAAATTCCTTGAAAATACAACATTCCCATACATTGTTGGTGGGAATGTAAAACAGTACAACCACTTTGGGAAATGACTGGCAGTTACTTACAAAATTAAAAATAATTTATCTTATGACACAATGACTGCACTCCCATAAATTAAAGCCTATGTTCAGCAGAAGACTTGTACAGGAATTTTCATAGCACCTTTATTCACAATAGCCTAAAGTATAAACAGTCTAAGTTTCCACCAATAGAAGAATGGTTAAAATAAAGTGATAAGCTGGGGGAGGTGGCTCACGCCTATAATCCTAGCACTCTGAGAGGCTGAGGTAGAAGGATTGCTTGAAGCCAGGAGTTGGAGACCAGCCTAAGGAAGAAGGAGACCCAGTCTCTACTAAAAATAGAAAAATTAGCCGGGCGTGGTGGTATGGCGGTACGTACCTGCAGTCCCAGTTACCCGGGAGGCTGAGGCAGGAAGATTGAGCCGAGGAGTTTGAGGTTGCAGTGAGCTAGGCTGATGCCACTGCACTCTACCCAGGGTGACAGAGTAAGACTCTGACTCAAAAAAAAAAAAAACTGATAAATTCATATAATCAAATAATACTTAGCCATGAAAAGGTATAGACTAATGATACATGCAAAAACACAGATGAATTTTAAAAACGTGTGAAAGAAGCCTTATACAGGAATGCATACATACTGTATGATTCTATTTATATGATGTTTTAAAAGAAGCAAAAACTAATCTAGGATTAAAAAATTAGAAGAGGCCGGGTGCAGTGGCTCACGCCTGTAATCCTAGCACTCTGGGAGGCCGAGGCGGGCGGATCGTTTGAGCTCAGGAGTTCGAGACCAGCCTGAGCAAGAGCGAGACCCTGTCTCCACTAAAAATAGAAAGAAATTGGCCAAACAACTAAAAATAGAAAAAATTAGCCGGGAATGGTGGCGCATGCCTGTAGTCCCAGCTACCTGGGAGGCTGAGGCAGGAGGATTGCTTGAGCCCAGGAGTTGGAGGTTGCTGTGAGCTAGGCTGACGCCATGGCACTCTAGCCCAGGCAAGAGTGAGACTCTGTCTCAAAAAAAAAAAAAAAAAAGAAGAGTGGACGCCTATATAGGGGTGATGTAGGGGCAGGGACTGACTGAAAGGGGGCACGAGGTAACTTTCTAGGGTGGCGGTAATGCTCTGTATCTTGATAAGAGTCTGGGTTCCACAAGAATATGCATCTGTTAAAACTCATCAAATGGTACAATTAAAATGTATGCATTTCCTGTATATAAATTTTACCCTCTCCCCCCCAAAAAACATAGATTGATGGGTAGAGATACATATATATATATATATATAAAATACATAAATACACACACACACACACACACACACACACACACACACACACGCACCCAGCAAAATGCAATAAAACCCAGCTCAACCAACCTGGAAGTGATTAAGTCCCCCATACTAACTGCCTGACAAAAGAAGAAATGCTATTTCCAGGCATAAATATAGTTTACCTTAGAGTCCACTGTTCTTTTATTCATAATGTCCAGCATTCAATAAAAACAAGCGTAGTGGAGGGTGGGTGGGAGAAGTATCTATTATCAAGAGATAAATTAGTCAACAGACCAGAAAGTAGCCCAAATGCTAGAGCTATCAGGGAATTTAAAGTAACTATGATTAATACGTTAAAAGATATAGTAAAAAAAGTAGACAATATACATTGCCAAGGGGGAACTTCAGCAGAGAAATGGAAACTATATAAAACTGTCAAACAATATCAAACAGACTAGATCCTGGAGATCTACCTTGCTTAGCTTATTAAAAAAAAGGAAAAGAAAAAAAAAGAATCAGACTGGAGAAGAGAGAAAAAATGAGGAATAAATATTTGAAGAGGTAATGGTTGAATGTTTTTCAAAATAATGAAAGATAAACTATAGATGCAAGAAACTGAAAACCCCAAACAAGATAAATACAAAGAAAAACACAGAAGACACATCAGAGTCAAATAAAATCCTGAAGGCAGCCAAAAAAAGAAAGTCATCTCTCTTACGAGGGTAATTTACCATTTGAAATGTTCTGTTAAATTACCACCACATATTTCAAGCACTGCCAATTTGCAAATAATTAAAGTGAAGTGATAAGTAATAAAGCCACATAAACATTTCATCTTTGATGATTCAGAAGTCCCACAGGAATCATATCACATATGTAAATAAGAATGAGTTTTGCAATGCTACACATCATTGAAAATGCAAAACAGATCAAACACAAAACTTGACCCTCTTGTTTTAGAAAAAGTAAAACTCTCATTAGTAAACTACATAGAAACTGTCAATTCAATTTGAATTTTTTTGAAATGCAACATGCAGTCAGTTCAAATTAGGAAGAACAGGATGGCATGAGATATTTGGAAACCAAGAATGTCTGCCTTCTTAAGTAAATAACTCCATCAAATGAGGTTGTAAACTATTACCCTTGGAGACTTTTTGTTAAATTAAATTTTTATATCTACTAGTAAAAAAGTATTTAACAGAAAGGTAGATTAATACAGAGTTCTTAATAACAGACAGCCACTAGGTAAGATAAAAGAGGTCATGGTATACATATGCATGCCTTCCAAATAAATTCAAACATTTTCAGGACAGAGCTAACTTTAAAATAACTGGGAGATAAAATTTGTTTCTAGGTGGAATTTAAACTGAATGTAAAACATCTTTTAACTAATTTCAAAACTCCTTTTTAGATAATACTTTTGAGAATATTTATTATGAAATTTAGCAATAAGGAATGTAAAATATATTTCTCAGTGGTTTTTATTTTCTCTGCATCGAGATCACCTGCAGAGTTTATTTAAAATGTAGGGGGGGTGGGGGTGGGGAGAAATTAAGATATTTGAGCCCTAAAGTACTCAATTTGCTTGCAGGTGGGGGTGCTCAGGTGAGGGAAGTTACCAGGTATTTCTTAACAAAAGCACCCATTGGTTGGGAATGATAGTAAGAGCAGTAAAAAAAAAAAAAAAAAAAAAAAATAGCAGTTGGTATTTAAGAACTCTAAAAACATGAGAACCGTTAATCTAGATTAAAGCATATTGATTATCTTCGGGATTTAAAATCTTCTGTATCCATGTAAAATGAGTAAATTGGCACTTAGAGCTCACCTTGGCCAAACAAGAAAGCCAAAATTAGTAATATTAGGAAGACAATACAGAATCTAATTTAAAAAGCCATAGAGATTATAAACAAAACATTTGGGATTCACCATGCTAAAAAATATATAGAAAAAAACAGGAATATGTACTTTGGGTGATAATGATGTGTTAATGACGGTTCACAAATGTGCCACTCAGGAATGTGATGGAGGGGGATGGGGGACCCAGAGGGTCGCTGAAAAACTGTACTTTGCACTTAATTTTGTTATGAACCTAAAACTGCTCTAAAAAAAAAGGTCTATTAAAAAATTTTTCTCCGAAGCAGGTTAGAGAAGAAAAAAAAAGATGGGATGAACATAAAAAATTCTAAATAAAAAATAAAAAATTGACCAATAAACCAAAAAAGTATAGGAAAAATGTATAAAACAACTGAGAAAGCAGCAGTGGAATACAGTATTAAGAAACCTGATAAAATGTCAAAGCAAAGATGAGCACTGAATATAGTAGATAAAATTACATAAAATTTCAAAGAGATCTAAAAACAATTTCATTTTATTAATGCCTGATTTTTACCACTTTCTTCAATGTTATTTAAGTAACATGCTTCAAGAAGAAAGATTTTTTTTTTTTTTGAGACAGGGTCTCACTCTGTCACCCAAGCTGTAGTGCAGTGGCATCATCATACCTCACTGCAACCTCAAACTCCTGGGCTGAAATAATTCTCCTGCCTCAGCCTCCAGAATACAGGTGCAAGCCACCATGCTGGGCTAATTGTTTCTATTTTTTTTTAATAGAGATGAGGTCTCCCTCTTGCTCAAGCTGGTCTGGAACTCCTAGCCTCAAGCAATCCCCCCACCTCAGCCTCCCAAAGGGCTAGAATTACAGGGGTGAGCCATCTTGGCTGGCTGAAAGATGTATTTTCTAAATTATTTCAGCCAGAAACAAAATAGTCTCCATATGTACATTGACTCGATGTTCATGAATCTTACGAAAAATACTTTTATTCAATGGTTTTCTTTTCACAGATAAGGAATTCACCTCTACTTACACTGGCTAGATTAAGGATATTAATAAGCATTTGAAATTATAGGACATTTATTCATGGCCACTAAACTTAACACAATTTTCAAGTATTAAACAAAATGAAATAATGGAATGGCATCAATATACTCTTCAGGTTTACTTAGAATGCACCACAGAAACGTTAAGAATATTTGTGGAAAAGCACACACTGAATATGTTAAGTAATAAAAACAACAATTCATATTGTAACTAAATAATCTAGGTACATAAAATTCTACTAACCACTTTTTTTAAAACTTTACGCCTCCACAGCCTTCACACCAGTGTCAGATGACTAGAAGAATCTCAGCAACTAACTGATCTACTCAGACAGCATCAATCAGAAATGGATTGCTGTTCAAACAAAGATACTATCCGATCTGGATGTGAGAATAAAAGGACTCCACAAACTGGCCACAAAGAAAGGGTGGTATTCATGAGCTTAAGAAACTGCTTGGTCACTTAGCTTTGCTAATCATGCAAAACCATGATTTAGCACACATCTTTCTTTTGCTCAAATGCATGAGAGATTTTTTTTTTTTTTAATTCAAACTCCCTTCTTAGGCATTCAAGGACTTCAACAACTTCATAGGTACCTTCCTCTTTTCTTCCCTCAATTACTCTTTAAGCAGTAGGGTTGGGGGTTAGCTGACACTAAATTGCTTTAGCACTGTCAAAACTGTTCTGTGTGCCCAGGTGTGGGGGCTCACACCTGTAATCCTAGTACTTTGGGAAGCTCAGGCTATTTAAATACACCAAGCTTGCTTCTGCCTCTCAGTCTTTATTCCTGCTATTCATCTGTTTGTAATGTTTTACCACTCATTTGCCTACCCAAGTCTGAGCCTCAAAATACCAGCCTAATTATCACCTTCACTATGAAACATTACTTGATGATTTAAAATTCTTAGTGAACTTTTTATTCAAAAAACAGGTGGAATCCTACCATATAACTGACACTTAAATTGTAAAGTATGATATGATAATCTCAAAACATGATAATCTCAAGTGGAAATCCTTTCTAGTGTTATTCCCAGTATAAATCCAGCTTCCCCCATTGAATTAATGCTATTTAAGGGCTGGCTTGACCAGCAACAATTACAGTGCTCCTACTTTGGTAGGAAGTTTTAAATGTTTGATTTTAATGATCATTTATAACATGAAAAACACATTTATTACCGCAGTTCCAAACTTTAAAAATAACACATACTATATTAAAAAATGAGGGCCAGGCACAGTGGCTCATGTCTGTAATCCTAGCACTTTGGGAGGCCGAGGCAGGAGGATCACTTGAGGCCCAGAGTTCAAGACCAGTATGAGTAACAAGAACCCATCTCTAAAAAAAAAAAGAAAAATTAGCTAGGCAGGGTATCATCATAGCTCATCTTTGCTTTGATATTTTATCAGGTTTTTTAATACTGTAATCCACTGCTGCTTTCTCAGTTGTTTTATACATTTTTCCTATACTTTTTTGGTTTATTGGTCAATTTTTTATGTTCTTCCCATCTTGCACCACAAGCTACTCGGGAAGCTGAGACAAGAGAACTGCTTGAGTCTAGGAGTTCAAGCTTGCAGCAGTGAGCTATGATGATACCACTGCACCTCTAGCCTAGAAGACAGAGAGAAACACCCTGTCTCAAGAAAAAAAAATTTTTTAAAAAGATATAATATGTGTAAGCTCCAAAAGCTGAGGGACTCTATATCTAGGCACACCTGTAACGATATAGATGCGTTAACAGTTGGGAAGCTATGAATTAATATAAAATATTAAATGTCAGCATCAAGAGAAATTTAGGAAATTCAGCCTGAGCAACATAGCAAGACCCTATCTCTACAAAGTGTTTTTAAAAAATTAGCCAGGTGTTGTGGCATACACCGATAGTCCTGGCTATTCATGAGGCTGAGGCAGGAGGATCGCTTGAGCCCAGGAGTTTAAGGTTGCAATGAGCTATGATGACGTCACTGTATTTTACCCTGGGCAAAAGAGTGAGGCCCTGTTTCAAATTAAAAAAAAAAAAAATTTAGAAAATTCCTTTATCATACTTGTGTTCAGCCTTCTATTACAACAGGTACCTAGAACTTTCTTGATTTGCTGTCTTCAGCAAAACTTATTAGGCTTTTATAAAATGCATAAACTCCACTCACTTTATCTTTCTGCGTCATGGAATTAAACTGTACATATTTTCATGTGCCAAGAACCTCAGCCAAACTGTTTAACTTAATTAACTCTGAAAATAAAAGCTAATAGAAATAAAATTCATTAATGTCCTTACACTTGTTCTCCTACAGTAAGCAGCATACAGATTTATTTTTTATTTTTACTTTTTCAGGCAGGATCTTGATCTGTCTCCCTGGGTAGAGTCCAGTGTTGTCATAGCTCACTGCAGCGTTGAACTCCTGGGCTCAAGTGATCCTCCTGCCTCAGCCTCCCAAGTAGCTGGGAATACAGGCACACGCCACCATACTGGCTAATTTTTTCTATTTTTGGTAGAGACGGGGTCTTGCTCTTGCCCATGCTGGTCTCAAACTCCTGAGCTCAAGCGATCCTCCCACCTCAGCCTCCCAGAGTACTAGGATTACAAGCATGAGCCACCGTGCAGAGCCCGTCATGTAGATTTCTGATATAGGATATAGAAATCATGTTATTGGCCTTTAACATGCTAATGTTATTTATTTCACATATGGCTTTTAATGAGACTTCACCTAATTTCTATTAAATTCAAGGTCTTAAAAAAATAAAAAAACAAGAAAAAAGGTCTTGAATTGAAGGCTTGAAGCATTCAACATCATCAGTTACCAAAATTCTGTCCCCATCCCTCTCTACTCTCATTTCTTCAAGTAAACCAAAAAAACATCATTTAATTCCCTTTCAGTTTTCAAAGAACTCTAAATAGTTCTTACCCCTATGAACCTCAATGTCACACTTATGTTTAATTATTCTCATACAGAGATTCTCATTGCCAGGAGGCAATAATACAATGGCTTCTTTGCAACATATTAACTTGCCCATTTGACTGCTGATTTAAAAGTAGGCATTACTTGGCAACACATTATTGAGACGCTGGGGAGGGGGAAGCACTATCATACACTGATAGTGGAAATCCAAAATGGTATAACCCCTAGGGAAGGGAATTTGACAATCTCTAACAAAATCATTCATAAACCTACACTTTAACCCAACAACCCACTTGTAAAAATATACCCTGAAAATACACCCTCACAAATATAAAACAACATATGAACAAGGTTATTCACTTCAGCATTATTTATAATAGCAATATATCAGAAATAATCTAAAATGATGCAAGGTGATATCAGTGAACAAACTATGGCACATGTGATATACATGGAGTAACATAACACCATAAAAATTTTTTTAAAGATCTCAAGATATGGAGTGATTTTCAAGATAGAGTAAGTGAAAAAAGCAAAGTACAAAAGAGTACAAATACTAGTCTATCTTTTGGGTAAGAAGGACAAACACAGAAAGGATAAACCAGAAATTAATGAAATGATTATCTATAGTGGGTGGAGACGGAGAGGAAGGAATAAGGATGGGAGGGAAACTTTTGAAAAGCGTAAGTTTTTATAAACAGTAGTTCCAACTCTTGAACTATGTAAAATTAAACAAAAATAATGTTTAAAAGTAATCATTAAAATGGAATACAAACACTCCTACAACAAAAGAATAACTCGATTAAAAAAATGAGCAAAGGACTTGAATAGACATCTCTCCAAAGATACACGAATGGCTAATAAGAATATGAAAAGATGCTCAACATCACTAATTATCAAAGAAATGCAAATCAAAACCCCAGTATCATCTCACACTCATTAGAATGGCCACTATCAAAAAGCTAGAAAATAACAGGTATTGGTGAAGATTTGGGCAAACTGGAAAACTTGTGCACTCTTAGTGGGAATAAAATGGTGCAGCTAGGGAAAACAGTACGAAGGTTCCTCAAAAAATTAAAAATAGGCCGGGCATGATGGCTCATGCCTGTAATCCTAGCACTTTGGGAGGCCAAAGTGGGAAGATTGCTTAATGCCAGGAGTTTGAGACCACCATAAGCAACATAGCAAGACCCCATATCTACAAAAAATAGAAAAATTATCTGGGTGTAGTGGTTCACAACTGTAGTCTCAGCTACTTGGGAGGCTGAGGCTCCCTGAGGATCACCTGAGCCCAGGAGTTTGGGGATGCAGTGAGCTGTTATCACACTACTGCACTCTAGCCTCAGTGAGAGAGCAAGACCTTGTCTCAAAAAAAAAAACAAAAATAGAATTACCATAAGATCCAGCAATCCCACTTCCAAGTCTCTATCCAAGGGAACTGAAAATAGGACCTCAAGCCTGAGCAAGAACAAGACTCCATATCTACTGAAAATAGAAAAATTAGCCGGGCATGGTAGTGTGCACCTGTAGTCCTAGCTGCTCGAGAGGCTAAAGCAGGAGGATCAACCTTCAACCAGAAGGTTGAGGTTGCAGTGAGCTATTATGATGCCACTGCACTCTTAGCTGGGCTGACAGAGTGAGACCATGTCTCAAAAAAAACCCTGGACCTCAAAGAGATATTTGTACACCCATGTTCACTGCAGCATTATTTACAATAGTCAAGAGAAGAAGCAACCTAAATGTTCATTGACAGAAGAAAAGATAAAGAAAATGTGATATACACATACAATGGAATTATTATTCAGCCTTATAAAAAGGAAATCCTGTCATATGTTTACAACATGTATGAACCTCGAAAACTATATGCTAAGTGAAATAAGCCAGTCAAAAAAAGAAAACTGCTCCCCAAGTGCACTTATGAGGTATCTAGGAGAGTCAAACTCTTAGAAACAGAAATAGAATGGTGGTTACCAGGTTTCGGGGGAGGGGAAAATGAGAAGTTATTCGATGAGCAAAGTTTCAGTTTTGCCAAATGAGAAAGTTTTAGATATCAGCTGTACGACAATGTGCATATAGTTTACACTTACTGTACTGTACACTTAAAAATGGTTAAGATGGTAAATTTGATGTTACGTATTCTTTATAATAAAAAAAATCAAGCTAGGATTACATTTGTCACTGGAAATAAAAAGGGTCAACAAGCATACATACAAAAATTGAATACAAAGACGTAAACTAACTGCATATAAAATTGATAACCTAACTACTCAGATAAACAGAATTCAAATTCAACTAACTAACAAACATGGTACTTTATAAATACCCTTAATGGGACAAAAAGAACTGCAAAGAAGTCTTGTAAAGGATACTAAGTAGATCTAAATTTAGTTTGTGCTTACGGTAGCATAGTACAAATAAATAAATTCATCAATGTTAGGGGAAACCAGTGTTTTGACTGCAGAAGAAGGAAGATACAAACATGGAGCGGAGAAACCTCAGGAAGAACTCTATGCTGGATTTCGATTGGAGGTATTAGAATGAACTCATCGCTGATTGATTAAATAAATACATGTAAATATATTTCCTAGCTCTATATACTGAAAGGGCCTGAAGAAATTACATCCTAATAGCAATGCAAACAGAATGCTCGGATCTTGGTTTATAAACACCACCCTTTACTAAGATAGAAATAGGGCTCCTTGGAAAAAATGACCTATCCAAATCTGGGATGGAAGGTGAACATACTGAATCAGAAAGCAAAGAAGTGCTCAAAGACTCAGGGAGACATGTCAAAAGGACACTAGATGTTTCAGAAGGACACCAGGGCCAGCACACTCATTTGGGACAATTTGAGTCTCGAAAGTAATAAAGATAGTAATAGATCTTAATGCATTGAATAAAATAATCCATGAGTAGTATTTTTTAAATGGGCAGGGGAGGAGTTGGGCAGGTTCTTCTTTATAGAAGAATGCCAGCCCATACATGTAGAAGGAATGATAGACTCAAAAGAGTCAATATTTTATAACCACCAAATGGATTCTAAAACAAGAAAAATTGTTAGAAAACAAGTTATTCTCACAAACTATCACCTCAAACATTACTTATTAGTTGTGAAGGGGAGAAATACACCTTTATAACTACCATTTCATCCAGCAATCCTACTACTGGGCATCTACCCAAAGGAACAAAAGACATTCTATAATAAAGACATCTGCACTACAATGTTTACAGCAGCACAATTCACAATTGCAAAGATGTGGAAACAACCCAACTGCCCATCAATACATGAGTGGATTAATAAAATGTGGTACATGTATACCATGGAGTACTACTCAGCCACAAAAAAACAATGGTGATCTAGCACCTCTTGTATTATCCTGGATGGAGCTGGAGCCCATTCTACCAAGTGAAGTATCACAAGAATGGAAAAACAAGCACCACATATACTCACCATAAAATTGGTACTAATTGATCAACACTTATGTGCACATATGTAAGTAACATTCACTGGGTGTTGAGCACCTGGAGGGGAGGAGGGGATGCGCATATTCACACCTAATGAGTATGGTGCACACTCTCTGGGGAATGGGTACACTTGTAGCTCTCACTTGGGCAATACAAAGGCAATATATGTAACCTAAACATTTGTACCCTTGTAATATTCTGGGAAAAAAAATACACCTTTATAATGGAGAGTTAGCCAACTGCAACCAAGTGATCAAACTTAGCATAATTGATAGGATAAAATGACACTATGTTCCTCTTGATACGATGCAAAGGGAAGTATACAACACTACTTGAGTATACTTACCAAAAAAAGTTTAACCTCAGTTTAACCATAAGGAAATGAGACAAAACTAGATTATGGAACTCCTATAAGATAAAGGGCACGAATGCTTCAAAAATGTCATGTCATAAAAGTCCCCTCCTCAAAGTGGAAAAACTGTCTACACAAAAAGATATTGAAGAGACATAATAAACATATGTGATTCTATATTATAACTTGGATAGAGGAAAACGACACAATTTTTAAAAAGTTGAAGTCATAATTTTTCCCTAATTAGTACATTTAAAAAATATCCCCCAAAATTTTTTTACAGTATTTAAAAAATACTGTAAAAGTTGGCTGCAAATATATACTGTTGTTTTTGAGATGAAATGATTTTCAAATTTATAACTACAAAGTGTATATGTAGTTAGTGCACTTTGACTTGTCATCAGAGTTCCTGTGGCATTAATGATGGCTAAAATTCTTTCCCACTTCTTTCCATTGAGAGGTAGAGTCAATTTTTTCTCCCCTTAAATGTGAGCTGGACTATGATTACAGTACTTTAACCAACAGAGTAAGGTAGAAGTGACATTGCCAATTCTGGACCAAGTCCTGGCAACTTCCTCTATGGTGTCTTGGAACCCTGAGTCCAACTACTCTGCTGGAGACACCATGTGGAAAAGCCCTAAGACTATGTCTTAGGACAGGGAAAAGAACCCAGCTGAGTCCACCAAATGTTTAGGTAAGGCCATTGCAGAAACTCTAGACCAATCTAGTCACAAGTTGAATACCACCTAGTAAGCCCAGCAGCCACATGAAACAAAGGGAAGCCAAACCCTGCATGAATTTCTGATCCAAAAAATTGTGAGATACAAGAAAAGTTATTCAAAATAACTAAAAGGTGGAAGCAACCCAAGTGTCTGTCGACAGATAAATGGAGAAACAAAATGTAGTACATATACATAATGGAACATTATTATTCAGCCTTACAAAAGAAGGAAATTCAGGAGACTGAAAGCCTGCCGTTATTTGTTGTTGTTGTTTAACAGTGTATACAGGTATTCTGGTGATAGTACTGTACTGCTTAGTTACCCTGAACACATTATTTTTTCACATATTAATGATAAGTCATTTTTTTTACTGTTATGTGTGAATAAGTATAAGAAAATGATTGCTTATCCATAGCATATAAATTTAGAGTCAGGAATGATGGTGATGCCAAAAGAAGGAAATTCTGATAGATGCTACAATATAGATAAACCATGAAGACATTATGCTAAGTGGAATAAGCCAGTCACAAAAGGACAAATATTGTACAATTTCTCTTATTTGAAAGTAGTCAAATTCATAGAGAGAAAAAGCAGCATAGTGGTTGCCAGGAGCTGGGGGAAGGGGAGAATGGGTAGTTTCACTTGGGGGAATATGCAAAATTTCTGGAGATGGATGCTGGTGACAGCTGCACAACAATGTGAATGTACCTAATGCCACAGAACTGTACACTTAAAAATGATTAAAATGATAAATCTCATATTATGTATATTTTATCACAACAAAGTAAAAAAAAAAAAAGGTATCTTTAAAAAAGTTCATTACACAGCAATAGATAACCAGAACAGTTCCTCTACACGAATGGAAGTCTGAAACAAGAACTGTGCTGCACTATGCATCACTTCACAAATGCATACTGGCTATATTTTAGGACTTGATTTTAAGAAATCTTGCCTCTCCATTTAATTTTTAACATTCTTGACAGAATCTTCTGCATTGATACAAATATTAATGATAATTTAGAGTTGAAATTACATACTTAATTACATGCGAAATTATCACACTATGTGGCAGCTAGGGATGAACAAAAATCATTCATGGAAGTAAAAATAATCCCCAAATACTACTGGGGTCCTCTTGGAGGAAAGGAAATGGAAATAATTATGGCCTTTCTTCCCCTAACCTATTCTTCGCCTCTCCCAAACTAGGTTTGGTGAGGAAAGGGGGATGCCCTACCTAAAAGTCCACCATAACCTAATTCCTATTAAACTGTCAAACAGACCAGGTGGAGAAAGGTTGATACAAGAAGAAAGATTACAGAAAATACAAAGAAAATACAGGCCGGGCACGGTGGCTCACGCCTGTAATCCTAGCACTCTGGGAGGCCGAGGCGAGTGGACTGCTCAAAGTCAGGAGTTCGAGACCAGCCTGAGCAAGAGTGAGACCCCATCTCTACTAAAAATAGAAAGAAATTATCTGGACAACTAAAAATATATATATAGAAAAAATTAGCCAGGCATGGTGGTGCATGCCTGTAGTCCCAGCTACTTGGGAGGCTGAGGCAGGAGGATCGCTTGAGCCCAGGAGTATGAGGTTGCTGTGAGCTAGGCTGACACCACGGCACTCTAGCCAGGGCAACAGAGCCAGACTGTCTCAAAAAAAAAAAAGAAAAGAAAAGAAAATATACTTGGTGGGAGAAAAATGAGGGATATTTTCACAAAACCGTATTCTTTAATCTTTCTTAATTCTTAGCATCAAGGTAGTAAACATTTTGATTTGATTCAGTGACAAAATGGATATGGCAGATCTGGTTATGGAGTGGTAGCTGGAATAACATCTGGAGCACTGATCTCTGGGACCAGGTAGTAAGAGATTGATATTCACTCTGCCCACCCCTCCATCTAAAATCAAGGATTATCAAGGCTCCCCCACCTCCAAAGTAGCAAGAAAAGAAGGAACAAAGTATGCGTATGGCACATAGCCCTAAGTAATGTATGATCTGGGACAGACTATGTAACTTAACTCTGGGCAGAAGCTGGTAATAGAATTTGTACAACTATTTATTTATACGTGCATTTTAACTGTGTTCAAAAACTTGTCAGATGTGAACTCTGTATTAGTTTCTGAACCCATAACTGGGGACAGACTATGTAACTTAACTCTGGGCAGAAGCTGGTAATAGAATTTGTACAACTATTTATTTATACGTGCACTTTAACTGTGTTCAAAAACTTGTCAGATGTGAACTCTGTATTAGTTTCTGAACCCATAACTGTATAGGAGGGTGGCTATTTGTGATGCTTAATGTAATAATGATACTAAACTATCTGCTCTCCTTCCAAACTGCTAATTAACTGTAGTATGGCTTTTAAATTTCAGTCAATTAATATATAATTGTAACCTATCTAAGTAACAGAAGTTAATGACACTTTTCAGCTTTATGTGACTAGGGTTGCTCACAATCTCTCAAAGGGTCAGTTTCTTCACCTGGAAAATTAAAACAAAATCAAATAACCTCTAATATACCTTTTAGCTCTAAAATTCTAAGTACTATATCTGTGTTATCATCTCTGGAATGCAAACTCAGGAAAAGTCCTTAGGTGCAATTCCTAATTTTTTCAAATTATCCTTCACTTTCAAAAATAAAAATATTTTGCTAATCCAACATTAATAGAAAGTGTTCATTGGTTCACTCAACAAATATTTGCTCAGCACTCAACTATGTGCCAGACATTAAGCTTGGAAATGGAAGGATACAAAAAGGAACAAAACAGACCTGGTACCTGTATTCATGAAGCTTACAGAGAAGCTGCGGAGACAAACCAATTAAACATATAAATATCACAACTGTAATAAGTGATATGGAAGAGTTAAAAGAGTATATAACAGGGAATCTAAGAGATTTCCCTTAAAAAGTAACAAGTGAGTGACAAATGAGCTGAGAGTGAAGTGTATTTATGGGCCACATAAGGAATCTGTCTAGACAGAAATAAACATGGCATGTTCAGGGAACCTATAGACCACTGTGACCTGAAGTAACAAAAATAGGTGAAGCAGTTCCCTGGAAGCTTCTAGTGTACAAAAGTACATGTTAGCTCTTCCAAAGACATACTCTAAGAACTATTTTCATGGAGGCTTCAAAGCTTCACAATAGTTTCTAATGTTTAAAAAAAAAAAATTGCCATACTTTATCTCACTACAAAAGACCAAACTAAATCTCTTTGATTCTTTTCTCTTTTCACTTTACTGTCTTGAAGTGCATGATAAAAATCATAACCTTTTAGTTCTACTGAGATTCCTTTAAAAAAAGCAGCTATAAGGACCAAAATCAATATGATACTACTGCCCTGACTCTGCCACAAACCTGCCCTATGACTGATCTTAGTAAATGTTACTCGGCCAGTTTGCACCTTAACTTTTCTTATCTGCTTAGTAAGGGGAGGTTCCAGAATTTCTTTTAAGATCCTTCTAATTCTAAAATTATGGTTCCACTGTAAAAATGCCTGTTCCATTCTTGAAAACTGAGGGGAATAGGATCAAACATCTCTGAATTCCTGTGACCAAGATTTCACTTGCCTTGAAGCTCTCTTTACATTTATACATTTGAACATTGCTGCCATTTTATAACAATAAACTACTGAATTCATAAAATTTACCCATAACTAAGGATCTAATAAAAAACTATCAAAATTTCAAAAATGCTTAAATATTGTTAAAAACCTACATTTCTGGCCGTGCATGGTGGCTCATGCCTGTAATCCTAGCACTCTGGAAGGCTGAGGCGGGTGGATCCCTCAAGGTCAGGAGTTCAAGACCAGCCTGAGCAACAGCAAGACCCAGTCTCTACTAAAAATAGAAAAATTAGCCAGGCGTGGTGGTACATGCCTGTAGTCCCAGCTACCTGGGAGGCTGACGCAGGAGGATCGCTTGAGCCCAGGAGTTTGAGGTTGCTGTGAGCTAGGCTAATGCCAGGGCACTCTAGCCTGGGCAACATAGTGAGACTCTACATTTCCAGTGAGACAGTAAAACTTTAAACAGAGATTCCTAAAAAGTACAAAGTCAAAATAGACAGAACTGAAGGCAGGAGGAATATAAAATTTTAAAAATTTTTCAGAAAAGCAAAATTTTAGCAGTAAGGACATTCAAATTGGTTGGTATGTATGCCAATTTTAACTTCCAAAAGAATTCATCACAAATAGGATATTCTAACATAATGCTCATTGTAGACTTGGTTATATATCCATGTATAGTTAACAGTACTTTTGATAATCTATTTTCAAGTGGAAAATGTATATAGTCAAAACTTTCCATGCTTTTTTTTTTTTTTTTTTGAGACAGAGTCTCACTCTCTTGCCTGGGGCAAGTGCCGTGGCGTCAGCCTAGCTCACAGCAACCTCAAACTCCTGGGCTCAAGCAATCCTACTGTCTCAGCCTCCCGAGTAGCTGGGACTACAGGCATGCGCCACCATGCCCGGCTAATTTTTTCTATATATATTTTTAGCTGTCCAATTCATTTCTTTCTATTTTTGGTAGAGACGGGGTCTCGCTCTTGCTCAGGCTGGTCTCGAACTCCTGAGCTCAGAACGATCCGCCTGATCCGCCCGCCTCGGCCTCCCAGAGTGCTAGGATTACAGGCATGAGCCACCACGCCCGGCCCACTTTCCATGTTTTTTAACTGTATTATCCACCACTAGAATTCAAGCTTTCAATGTTCTTAATTTGAAAACTTAATAAAAATCAAAGATCCATAAATTTTTCTTAACAGCTTCATATTTCATAATTTTTTAGACTCTCAAGACACTCGATATAATTTTAAGAAGCACGAATTAAGCACTTAAATTCATGTATCTTTAGTATCAAGATTTGTTTTAAAGAAAAAAAAATTTTTGTTTTAAGGAAAGAAACCGTGTCTTATTCCTTCCAAAAGGGCAGCAAATTTTAGAATATAATTAGATTTTTGAAAACTAAACCACAGGAAGACTTTAAATACTGTATTCATTAAAACACAACATTGTATACATGTACTAGGCACTATACTAAGCTCTAAGAGCAAAGGGGCAAGATCATTCCCTAAAAATGCATTTCATCAAGTTGCCCAAGGTGGAAACATTGTTTCTTCCCTCACCTCCCACCAAGTCTAATTGACGCTAACTCTGAAACATAAATCATTCCCTATCTCTCTATTCCCACTGTCACAGCCCTACTTCAAGATTTCAGTATCTTTCACTTGGACTACTCACTGTTAACAGCTTTCTAACTGGGCTTACTGACTCTGGTCTTTCCCTATTCCAATCCAGCCCCAACTGTGACAACCAAAAATGTCTCCAGCACTGTCAAACAACCCCTGTGGGTCAAAGCTGTCTTGACCAAGAACCATTGTTTCAAGCTGATCCTGTAACAAGAATGGCACTTATTTGGCAGGGCTGTGGCCATGATCTGTGTTCAGGGGATAGAAAGCAAAAAACTGACCAACATAAGGTTAAAACTGAAAACCTTGATCTTAGGATCACCAAGCCTAAATCAAATAAGCTGATGCCTCATAAAAAGCCATAAGACTCTCTTCTAAACTCCTTTGAACATAAGAACTTAATCATCTTACTTCTAGCCTGAATTTTGAAAAATCAGTATCTTCTCTCAAAGTTTAACCACACTATATTATACATATAAGTTGCTGGCAATTTTTAAAAACTTAAAAAGAACTTTTGTATTTAAATCAGTCATGAAAATAGGAACCTTCCTAGGCAAATTATTACCTACATTTAAGTTTGCATATTACTTTTTTTTTTTCAGAGACAGGGGTCTCCCTCTGTTAACCTGGCTTGAGTGGAGCAGCACCATCATAGCTCACTGCAACCTCGAACTCCTGGTCTTAAGTGATCCTCCCACCTGGGATTACAGATACAAACTACCATGCTCAGCCTTAAATTTGCAACCTACTTTGAACAGTTATTCTCATTAAATATTTCCAGAAAAAAAAAACTTTAAAAACACAAGAATACTTACACTTGAAAACTAAAAAAAGAAGAAAAAAAAATCACACTTCTATTTAATTTCCCACAATGGGTATATCTGTCCCTACAGAACTTATTCAAAGATGTATTCAAGATAAAACAATACTTTTCAGAGGAGGTAAGAGAGAAGACAGTAAGCTATCTAAAAAACTTAGTAGGTGAACTGTAAAGGTCAGGCCGAGAGCAGTGCAGTAACACCACAGGAGAAAGCACTCAGATGTCTTCGGAAGGAGCCAAAGACATCTGAGTGAGAACAATCTGTCCAGATGCTTACCTTCAGTCGTTTGATCATTTCGTCGGTGGTGATCTTGTCGGTGATCTCCTTAACCCCCGGAGGGTAAGCGATCTTCCCGTCCGCACTCACGACGCCACAGAGGGCAGTGGCAGGCTTGGGCTGCGCGGTGAAGTCCATCCTGGGGGACAACTTTTTTTTCACAGTCCTCTACCGGCCTCTATCGGTCAGAAAACCAAAGTTCAGCGGGAAAGAGGCGACTTTGTAACCTCTTTTTTCGTTTCAAATATCTCTAATCTGGAAAGGGCCCGTTCTCCCCAGAGGCCGGGGACCCGGCAGCGGCCCCGCCCCCCGCTCCTTCCCTAGGTTCGGACCCCGCCGGCCACCACCGCCAGCGCCGGCCTTGCCAGCCCCGGGCTCTCGGGGCTCCCCGGCACCAGCGCCGCGTCCGCGGCAGGCGGCGAGCAGCTCCAGGAGTTTCCCTTTCCACCTTTCACAATGAAATCTACCCCCCAGCACCAAGGTCCCAAGTTTGGCGGCTTAGGCAGGCCAGCAAGGACCTAAAGGCCCCCGCTGGGCCAGAGAGAAGCGCCGCGTCCCCACCCGGCCAGTCCCTTTTGGGAAAGCAAACGCGAGGCCTATAGGGCTCAGCCTAGGCCGCAAAACTAGGGACCCAACGGGACCCACACGCAGCGGCGGCTCCCGGGAACAAAACGCCCTTCCCCAGCAGAGCTTCAGGACCCCCGGCAGTCCCCGCCGCGCTCCTGCCCCTCCCCTGTTCCGCTCCCTCACCCCCGCAGGAGGGGAAAACAAACCGCCCTCCACCCGCAACCCCACGCCAGGAAGCGGCTGACGCGGCTCCGCACTTCACATTTTGTTCCTTCAACTTCGGCTGAGGGGCCCCAGCGGCTTCTCTTTCCCCCGGCCACTTGGCGCCGCCCGGAACCGCCGAGGCCTTACCGGCACCTCCGGGCAGCCCCGCCGGGCCTCGGACTCGCCTCCCCACCCCCCCCACTCGCGCTTAGGTCTCCCCTTCCGTCCCCTCCCTCCACCAGCCGAGGGCGGGAGCCGAGCCGCCGCCGCCTTTACCTCCTCCTCATGCGGGCGGAAGGTGCATAGAGCGCCCGGGCCTCTGTCAGGTGGTTGCGCCGCCGCCCCTCGTCGGGCTGCACACAAAGCGGCTCCGCGGGTCCCGCCGCCGCCCGCCCGCCCGCCCGGGAGCGGCGCTGGGGCTGGCGGCGCCGAGGAGGAGCAGCCGCCGCGGGGGGAGACACGGGGCGAATGTGCGCTGGGCGGGGAGACAGTGCCGCTCTCAGTCTGGCCGAGGAAGAGCAGCCTCGGAGAAGGCTCCTCGGAGAGCGTGTGCGCGTGTGTCCGTCCGGGCCCCCCGCAGCCCGCCAGCACCTCGCGCCGGCCGGGGCAGTAGACCCGGACCCGGACCCGACTCCCCTAGCAGCGGCGCGCGCCCGGCCGTCCGTGCCCCCGGGAGCCGGCGCCCCGCGCACCCATCGGCCGGTCACGCGAGCGGCGCGAGAGCACGCGAGAGCAGCGCGCGCGCCTCGCTCCCTCCCCTTCCTCCGCCGGCCGTGCCTCCGCCTCCCTCGGGCCCGAGGCGGCCGCGCGCGGGGCGGACAGCGCCGCCACCCGGTTGGCGCCAAGACCTGCCGCGCTGGGCTTCTCCGGGAAACCCGACCCAAGAGGGCGAGCGGAGGAGGAGTCGGGTGGCGGGAAGCGAGCCCTGGGTCTCGCGGCCCTGCGAGGGCACTCAGGGCAAGCAGAGCTTCATCTTTCGCCGCGGAGATGAGTTCATGACTTTTGGGGGTGAGCCTGAGGGACGTGGACGGAACTGGTCGAGAGGTGGTTAATTACTCGATGAAAATGAACTGATTTCCTCCCCAGGGACAGATCTGCAAACTGAAGCAAAGTTTTGCCTCATGGCACAACGTGGGCGGCTCATTCTTGCGTCTTATGACAGCCACGCTTAGATTTCTAAAGTTAATATTTTGAAAGCTGCAAAATATGAAAATAGCATTGAGTCGAGTACTTCTCAAGGTATGGTCTTTGGTCCACTGGCCTCACAATCATTTTGGGTTTCCATCCTTAAGGCTACATACAGAATCAGGATTTCTGAGAGGGGAACCCAGAAATAAGCATTTGCAAATTAGGTAGTGGTTTTTGTGAATATGGAAGATCTCTCTCTCTCTTTCTGTCTTTTTTAATGTTTTAAACATACCAGGGATTAACTTCTTCTACCCAAAGGAAAACAACTGTCAAGGAAAACAGCGCAGCAGGGTTTGAGCAATTTAACGTAAATAATTGAAACTAATGAACCTCAAGAGCACACACGTAATTTCAGAAGACGAAGTTGAGAAAAGGATACAATAACATGAAATAGCATTCAGCTCTTGAAACTGACCACTACCATAGTTTAAAATGATATTCAATTGTTTATTTAAATTATTCTTTTTCTAAATGTCACCCTCCCGTGTGGATAAATTATTCTTTGTGCATAACCACTGGTCTATTTTTTCCCCCATATCCTTTCACTCAATCTTAAAAATAGTAAAGGTTCTGCAAGTCACTGACTTGTTTTTGAGGTATTACACAAGGGAGCAGTCATTTTGGAATCTTAACAATCCACAGTTACTGATTTGCTAGAACTCTGCCCAGAAGTGTGTGCTTTGCTCTGGGGCATTTAGACCATCAGGCAGAATCCCTTTATGATTGTCCTCATGCAAACTGTTGTCAACCAAAAGCTACTCTCTTTTCGGCTCTCTCTCTCACTTGGTGTTTCTTTGTCTGTTACAGTTAAATAACTACAGAGTGATACTTTTCTTTTTCATTCTTACCCTCAGTAACTTACCTATTAGTAAATGGAGTTTTGTGTACACCCATAAATTTTAACTTCATACAATTATTACTTTGTTAAGATTGTGTAACTTAGTAAACACTCAAAATATAGTAAGGAGGATTATAACACATAAATAAATTGAATTTATACAATATTCTGTAGGATTCCTGTTTTTACTTCTTTTCTTGAATATTTGTTTCCGCATACAATACATAAGAGACACATTCATTTGTGTGACAATTATTTAAAAAGGGCCTACTACGTAAGGCATCATTTTGGGCACTGAGGGTAAAAAAGCTTGGTAGAGGGGAGGGGAACAAAAATTCCTGCCTGCCCTTCTGATGGAGCTTAATTTGGGGAGAGATAGACCAGAATAACAATAATAAATATATATAAAAATAAAGTACGGAAGAGGGGTACACATCATGTCTATCCTTTAAGGCCCCTGGGAGGACTTTGGCTGTACTCTGACTGAGATGGGGATTTTGGACTTTTTTAAAGCAAAGAAATGATATGATTTATGTCCTTTGAGCTAGGCATCCTTGGACAAATTAATTAATCTTTCCATGCCTCATTTTCTTCATCTGTAAAATGGAGATAATAATAGTATCTACCTCAGAGAATCATAATGAGGAATCAATAAGTTAATATATGTAAAGCGGCTAGAATAGTAACTGGCAAATACTAAGCTGTGCATAAATTTTTTTTTTTTTTTTTTTGCATAAAACTAAAGAATCATTCTAGCTGCTGGGTTGAGAATAACATTAGAGGCTAGGTGTGGTGGCTCATGCCTGTAATCCTAGCACTCTGGGGCTGAGGCAGTAGGATCACTTGAGGTCAGGAGTTTGAGACCAGCCTGAGCAAGACCAAGACCCCGTCTCTACTAAAAAAAAATAGAAAAAAAATTAGCTGGGCAACTAAAAATAGAAAAAATTAGCCGGATGTGGTGGTGCAGACCTGTAGTCCCAGCTACTCAGAAGGCTGAGGCAGGAGGATGGCTTGAGCCCAGGAGTTTGAGGTTTCTATGAGCTAGGCTGATGCTATGGTGCTCTAGCCTGGGCAACAGAGTGAGACTCTCAAAAAGAAAAAAAAAAAAAGAAAAGGAAAAGAAAAAGAAAATAACAATAGAGATGCAAGTGTGGAGGAAAGGTAACCAGATACAAGACAACTGCAAAAATCCCAAGGAGAGATAGTAACAAGAACCAGGTAATAGCAGTGGAGGTGATGAAAAGTGATATAAGAAAAACAGAGGAGATTGGGGTGCCACCATTTCTTCTGCCTTTTGTCTCTGCACCTTTTGCAGAGCTTCCAGCAGTGAAATGTTGAGACAGAGCATCTAGAGGTTTACTACCTCTGTGTCCGTAGGAGCCACTATGAGGAGGCCCTAGGGAAGAATTTGCCATTTTCAGTGGAAAATAAGTGGCAGTTACTAATTATGATAACTTTGTACTTTGAATCTGGATTTGCTACACCTTTCTTTATTGTAAGACACCAACTGCTTAAGAAATAAGGATGTTTTAATTTATCCGTTGAACAGATATGAAGAACATTTTAAGAAATGCAATCTCTTTGATAAATGGATCAAACTCTTGAACTCCTAACATACTAGATATGTTTGTAAATAAACTCAAGACATGAAAAAAGAAATACTGGGTGGGGAGAGTGACAAAAAAGAGAAAAAGAGAGGAGACAAGAAATCAGGTATGACTCTTAAGGGTTTAGTACTGAGTAATTGGAAGTTACCACTGAGATCATGAGAACTGTGCTTGGAACAGATTTAAGGTCAGGATGTCTTTTGTTTTTTGTTTTTTGTTTTTTTTTTATTGTTTGTTGTTTATAGGGGTACAGGTGTTTAGGTTACGTATGATGCCCTTGCCCCCCCTTCCCCCCAAGTCCCAGTCCCAAGCGTGTCCATCTCTCGGAGGGTGCGCATTGCACCCTTTGTGTGTGCATATATCCGTCCCCTCCTCCCCCTTGCCCCTCCCCCTTCCCCCTCCCTCCCTACCCGACATCCAATAGATGTTATTCTTATATGTACACTTACGTGTTGTTCAGTTACTACCAATTTGATGGTGAGTACATGTGGTGCTTGTTTTTCCATTCTTGGGATACTTCGCTTAGTAGAATGCATTCCAACCCTATCCAGGAGTATACAAGAGGTGCTATATCACCATTGTT
>RJWJ010021778.1:0-27540 GCA_004363605.1 Indri indri | reverse complement strand
CAACAATGCACATTTCATGAGAACACATAAAACTTACCACTGAGTTCAGAGAAAGGAAGTACAGTCAGTATCAAAGAATAAAACAAATAAAATGAGCCCAGATAAGAACTAAAGAGTATAGTCAACTCAAACTTCTGCACTGAAATATAAAAGGAAAGAGAATTTCCAAGAGCCCCTCCTGCAGAACTGATTTATACTTGTGTAAACTTCTTTCCAATAACATATAAAGATTTTTGGGAATCCATACATTATCTCTAAAGGAACTTTAAATAAAATGGTGAACCCCATGAACTTCTGGGAAATAAATAATATTGATAAATGAGTTTGGATTCTTCTAATCTATATTATTAAAACTTCTATGCAATTGCACATACAAACCCAGAGTTCTTTATCAACACTCAGGTTTTGATTATTTTGTGACAATAGGCACTGGGTCTTATTTTTGACATAATTTGTTTAATAAGAGAGAACTTTTTTATTGCAATATATTATGGTGGTACAAATATTTTTGTTTACTTGAATCACTTGTACAATGCTTAAGTCATGGTAATAAGTGTGCCTGTCACCCAGACAGTGTTCATTGCACCCTTTAGGTAGGTTTTCACCCATCCCTTCTCCCTCCTGCCCCCTGCTTGATTTCTATTGAGTTTTACTTCCCTCTACACACATGTGCTCACCAGTTACTTCCAGTTTAATAGTGAGTACATGTGGTATTTGTTTTTCTATTATTTAGATGCTTCACTTAGGGTAATAGTCTCCAGTTCCATCAAATTGTTGCAAAAGGCATTAAGTCATCCTTCTTCGTGGCTGAGTAGTATTCCATGGTATGAATATACTACATTTTGCTAATTTACTCATGAATTGATGGGCATTTGAGTGGATTTTATATCTTTTCAGTTATAAATTGTGATGTAATAAACATTCAAGTGCAGGTATTTTTTTTAATAAAATGACTTCTTTTCCTTTGGGTAAATACCCAGTAGTAACATTGCTGGATCAAATGGTAGGTCTACTTTTAGTTCTTTCAGGTATCTCTATATTGTTTGCCATAGAGGTTGTAATAATTTGCAGTACCACCACATGTGCAGAAGTGTTCCTTTCTCTCTGCATCCATGCCAATATCTACCATTTTTTGTATTTTTTAATAAAAGCCATCATAAATAGGGTAAGGTGATATCTGATTGTGGTTTTAATTTACATTTGACTGATGATTAGTGACCTTGAGCATTTTTTCATAAGTTTATTGGCCATTTGTCTATCTATTTTTGAAAAACTTCTGTTCATGTCTTTTGCCCACTTTTTGATGGGGTTGTTTGATTTTTTTCTTGCTCATTTGTTAAAGTTCTGTGCAGATTCTGGTTATTAGTCCTTTACTGGATGTGTAGCTTGCATGTATTTTCTCCCAATCTGTAGGCTGTATGTTTGCTCTGTTGATTGTTGACTTAGCTGTGCAGAATCAAGTCCCTTTCATTTGTTTTTTGTTATTGCTGTGATTGCCATCGGTGTCTTCCTCAGAAATTCTTTGCCTAGGCTGGTATCTGTAAGTTTTTCCAACATTTTCTTCTAGTATTCTTATGGTTTCATGTCTTAGGATTAAGTAAGTTATCCATTTTGAATTAATTTTTGTGAGTGGTGAGAGACATGAATTCCCTTTCATTCTTCTGCATGTCGCTACCCAATTTTCCCAGCACCATTTACTGAATAGGGATTCTTTTCCCCAGTGAATATTGTTGTCAGCTTTGTCAAAGGTCAGTTAGCTGTTTATGGATGGTTTCATATCTGAGTCTTCTGTTCTGTTCCATTGGTCTGTATCTCTATTTCTGTGTCATTACTATGCTGTTTTGGTTACTATAGCCTTGTAGTATAGTTTGAAGTTTGGTAATGTGATGCTTCCAGATTTGTTTCTTTTGATTAAGATTGCTTTTGCTATTCAGGCTCTTTTCTGGTTCCAAATGAAGCATAAAATCATTTTTTTTAGATGTGTGAAATATGATGTTAGTGTTTTGATGAGGATTGCATTGAACCTGTAAATCATATTGAATAGTATGGATATTTTAACAATGTTTATTCTACCGATCCATAAGCATGCTATGTTTTTCTATTTGTCTGTGTCATCTGCAATTTCTTTCCTCAGTGTTTCATAGTCCTCTTAGTAGAGATTTTTCACCTCCTTGGTTAAGTATGTTTCTAGCTATTTCATTCTCTTTGTAGCGATTGTGAATGATCTTGAGTCTAACAGAGCTAAATAAAGTCAAAAACAAGAAAATAATACAGATCCACAAAACTAAAATATGGCTCTTTGAAAATATAAACAAAATCAATAGAGCCCTTGCTAGATTAATCAGGAACAGAAGAGAAATAACCTAATAAGCTCAATCAGAAATGAAAAATGAGATATTACAACTGATACCACAGAAATACAAAATATCATCTGTGAATACTATGAAAATTTCTATGCCCATAAACTCAAGAATGTAGAGGAAATGGACAAATTCCTGGAATCACACAGCTTTCCAAACTCAATATGGAAAAAATAGAACTCCTGAACTGACCAGTAATGAGCAATGAGATTAGAGCAGCAATAAAAAAAAAAAAAATCTTCCAACAACAAGCTGCAGATCAAATGGATTCTCAGCCAAATTTTATCATACCTGTAAAGAAGAGTCAGTACCCATATTGCAGAAATTATTCCATAACATTGAGAAGGAGGGAATCCTCTCCAACTCATTTTCATTCTGCAAAGCCAGTAGATACCAAAGCCAGGAAAGGGCACAACAACAACAACAACAAAAAAAGAAAACTACATATTAATATTCCTTGTGAATATAAATGCAAATATCCTCAATAAAATACTAGCAAACTGAATTCAACTGCACATCAAAAAAAAAAAACAATCCACCCTGACCAAGTGGGCTTCATCCCAGGGATGCAAAAATGGTTCAACATATGTGAATCTATAAATGTGATTCACCACATAAACAGAAGTATAAACAAAGATGATATGGTCATTTCAACACATACAGAAAAAGTATTTGACATAATTCAGCACCCTTTCCTGATAAAAACCCTCAACAAACTAGGCATAGAAGGAACATATCTCAAAATTATAAAAGCCATATATGACAAACCCACAGCCAATACCATACTAAATGGGGAAAAGCTGAAAGCATTCTCACTAAGAACTGGAACATGACAAGGATGTCCACTTTCACCACTTCTATTCAACATAGTTCTGGAAGTCCTAGTTAGAGCAATCAGGCAAGAGAAACAAATTAAGGGTATCTAAATTGGGAAAGAGGAAGTCAAACTATCATTTTTTGCTTATGATGTGATCTTATATCTAAAAAACTCCGAAGATTCCACTAAGAGACTTCTGGAATTGATAAATTCAGCAAAGTCTCAGGATACAAAATCAATGTACACAAATCAGTAGCATTCCTATACATCAATAGCAGTCAAGTTGAAAGTCAAAATTCAAATCAAACTTAATAATAGAGAATTTGAAAAAGTCATTCTTTTATGTTTATAATTCAGTTTGATTCATTCAGAATTGAGAATTCTTCTATCATTGTCATACACTGTTTTAGTCAAATTGGAGACATGAAGAAAAATATGACTTCGTCGGGAACTTGATATTTAAGTTCCTTTTCTTTCAACAAATTTCTATAAATCACTATACAGAAAGATCTCAACTTCATCCAACCTCTCAAAAAATAAATAAACCAATAAGGAAGAAATTCAAAAGTGAGACTTTGTTTAGGGCACATGTTCCTAACTTTTCTTCATTCGGTTTTATCAAGCATGTTATCCTTAAAGACAATTTATACTTAAAGACAAATCTGGGTCTTCTCGTGTACATGTGCTTTTGAAGGCTCTTCATTACTTAAGGGGAAAAGACCAGACTATGTCTTTTGGAATTCATTGATCTAATCCTTCCAACATTTGTCTCTAGTCTCAACCCCAAAACAGGCCTCAAATCAAAACTTAGAAGAAGGGACAGAGCCTCACATATTCTGCACTGATTTTTTTCCTCCAGTTTAACTATGCTTTTTCTCTATCTGATCATTGAATCCCTAAAGATGTTTTAAACTCAAATACTTCCACCTCTTCTTAGATAATTTTTCTCAGTGGAAAATCATATCTTATTATTTTGTGTGGCTATTAGAATTTATTTATCATGGTTTTCTGACACAAAATACGTTTGTCTTGTGTCTCATGCATATAAATATATTTGTCTAACAGAGTTCTGGAATTGAAATTCAACACTTAAGAGGTGGAAGCTATGCCTTTATAATTCCAGAGCAACCTTTCCTCCTATCCTTAACCCTTAACCTGCATCCTAGTATACCATAAATGTTCAATATGTATGTGCTGAGTTGAAATGACAAAAGTTTAAATAATTTTATAAAATTTTTTTTGTAATTAGCTTCTAAATGCTTATTGTTCATACTGATTTATTGAGTCATTTATCATAATTGGGTTAATTAAACCTACAGATCTCTTTGGGGATAACTATGATGAGGAGAAGATAGCTAAGAACTTCTTGTACGGATAAGAAGATATTAACATGGGTTACAGCAAGATAGGCACTGTGTGTGTGTTTAAGTCTTTCTCACCAGAGGCAATAACCCTAGGGATATCAGTCCAACAGAACCAACCATCCATCAGCTGGCATCAATCTTGAAAAGTAGTGATAGATATTATGTATCTAGACTTTGCCATATATCAGGAATATCCATTAAACAATTGAGTCCTCTTAAAACTGTATGAGTAGGTACTATTGTTACACATAACAAAAACAAGACTTAAAAAGGTTAAATAATTTTCCCAGTTCACACATCTAATAATTGACAAAACTGGGCTGTGAACTTAGGCCTTGTCATCCCAGTGACATGCTCTTAAAATCTACACATATTGGTTCTAATAATGCAATACTGCTTATAAGTTTGATTCCTAATATATAAGACCAATACAATCACATTCCAGTGGACATCTCTGAGGCTCTTTCCCTAACTAAGAACATACATTTTTCTGCACCCAGAGGTTCAAAAATGTGGGGAAAAGAAAAGGGACCCTTTGAAATAGAAGAAATATTCTTGATTTTCAGAGTTGACCTTTAAAATTCTGACTGTTTATTCTACAAAGACTGAACATGCAATAAATATATTTGAAAAATGGAACAACTGAGGTATTATTTGGAAAGTTTAAGTTCTTTCACACCCATGGTTCCCCCAATAAATGGGAATGAAGGTTATGAAGAACATGATTCCAGTTATAGAAGATGAAGAACATTAATTTTTGCACATCTGCATAGTAGAATATTAATCAGACTCCTCTCCACCCACTGAACATATCTATCATAAGAAGTAGTTGACGATAATAATCACACATTCATTGTACTTAAGAATGTCTCTTGTTCCAAAAATTTCACTGTATAGGAAATAATAAGATTTTTTTTTTTTTTTTTTTTTTTTTGCTTTAAATTAGCATGACTCTAAGCCTTATATTTCCTGTAGTTCCAGCATAGGGGAGGCTTAGAATCAAGTTGATTTCATGATTCATTACCCATACACACTGACCTTAATTTTCCTTTTGAACCATCTTCTCTTTCTTTTACTTCTTTTATCCCTAATGCTTGGCCAAAAAAGGGCAGTTCCTCCTTTTCCCACTCTTTCTAAGATGTTTAATATACTTTCTTCTGATTTGACCAGAGATAATAGATTGTGGCTTGCTGCCTAGTGTTTAAGAGTAATGAAATCTTGAAATTAATTGCTTAGAAATAAAAATCTGGATTCTTCTGGACAATTGACATATCTAGCAACACTGGCTGGCAGTCCTTCTTGATAGCATTGCCTGGGGAAAAGCACTGCTTTCCTCTATGGAAAGGCCTGGCAGGCTTCACTCTCCCTGTCATTAACATTAATGTCTCCTAGAACACTAAACCAATGGTCATTGCCATTCATCATCACGTTTGCACTGCTGTCTTCCTTATACTGGAGAAATATTTCCCTATATTGATGTCACTATTGACCATGATGGCTATAACTTCCTCTCAGCTTGGTTAAACTTTAGACTTGCCTTTTCATGACTACAGGCCCATGACCTTCTGCTTTTTCTTAGATCATTTGCTTTAGAAAACTTGCAATTATAAGTTCTTTCTCTTGAATTATAAATATTTTCTCAGCCTCTTGGCGACTTTGCAACCCAGAAATATCTTTCTCAAGGACCTGGAAAGCATCTTTTCAAAATGTGAACATCGAGAAAGACAGTGCCCTGATATTTCAGTCTCTCTAGGTGGGTAGGAGCCCAACTTCATTTAGCAAATACAGATGGCCTAATCACATTGACCAACTTGCCTCCTGAAGTCCTCCTGTATTTTTCTATCAGTTTACTCCAATGCTCAAAATCTGTTCTGCCTTTTGATGCTGCAAAGTTGACTTCAATTTCTCTCCCCTACAGTGACAGTCCTGACCTCCATTGTGTTAATCTGGAGTAAAGGCTTTCTTGCCTGTTTAAATCTGTCCAGTGCAATTTTTCTTTGACACTATCAAAAGAAGGAAAAAAAAAAAATGAGCCAAAATTCTAAATATTAAAAAAAAAATGGAAGAAAGTGTACTCCTTAATGAAAATAATGACTATTCTTGCACAGATAATTATGCAACCAATTTGAGCCTCTGTGTAAAAAATTAAAACCAGTCTACTTCATTCATTTAGGTACCTGCCTGGCTCTGTCACTATATGAATTTGTGACCCCTGGTTTATAGTTTCATAAAAGCCACAAAGGAAGGTTATTTTTCAGTACTTCCTGTTTCAGGCCCTGAAGAGCCCCTGAGGCAAAGAAACACAAAGACCTCCTCAGAAAGGAAGAAAAAATGCAAAGCATAGAACACAGTGAACTCTTATTCTGATTGTTCCTCAGCAGAGAAAACAAAACATAAATGAATTTTCCTATAAATTATCCTGCCACACAGTATTAGTGAAGTGCAGTATTTGCTGCTCATCTTCCCCATGTATGTGCCTGTTTGTGAATAATTTACCAAGAGAGATTCATTAACAGCTTTCTTTCTGTTTTGTAGTTTTCAATAAAGTTAGGACACTTTGATTTTTATTTTGATCTGTGGGATTTAAATTACAATATGGATACTTTAGCTTGTGAAAGTCAGTTTGAAATACACTTAATTGTACTGAGATTCTTGGATGAAAGAAACTAAATAAATACTGATTCTTTCCAAGACTAGTAGGCACTTGAGTGTTTTCGATGATTTTTAAATGCCTCATGTCCTTATGGTTAATCTCTCTGGGATTCTGCATACTACTTTCCATTAATCTATTCTGTAGTGTCATCTTAATTTACATTTACTATTGCTAAAGGTGCTCTCCAGGAAGGAGTGATAAATCACACACGTATCCTTTAATTTATCATCCTCATTACTCAACATGAGTTTACTGACTCAATTTCCAACATATGAAATTTATCCTAATGCTTCTAATTCAAAATTGGCCAAATAAGCTACAATATAATAACTTCATCATTTCTATGAAGCACACAAGTTTTCATGGTTACATGCCTGCCATTATGTCATCCTTATTTATAGAAGAGTTGCTTGGGAGGCCATGACACAACAGACAATATCTTTTTCATCACTGAAGTATTTTTTTGAAACTTAAGCCATCCTTTCACAGCCTCCAGGTCTTCAAGATTCATGCTTGAAAAGAAATATATCATGATTTTGAAATACTTGTGAAGAACAGACATCTTAGTTTTATCTAGAGATATTCTCTCATTATTAATCAGTGCCTGAATATTACAACACATTCATTAGATACATAAACAAACCAGAATTCACATGTGTATAAAACGTGCTGCATAGAAAAATTTGGCTTTAAATTGAGATTGCCTTGCTTTTTGTGTACAGAATTTTAAATCCAGAAATAATTTAAACTAGGTAGAACCCATATTATCTGAAAACATTATATTTACTCTAATCAACTGAAGATAATGTATTTGTTGATATAAATGTTGATATATGTGTCTTTATTTTTTCTTTAATTTTTGGTCCTGAGAAGCAAAGTAGCCATAATTTTGCTTCTTTTGTATAGTAAGTATTCTGGGGAATTCATTATATTTAAGCTTTCTTTATTACTTACCTTAAAGTGCAGTTACAAGCAACTAGTTATTAAGCACTTTTAGCCCTGAAGCTACAGTGTATTGTAAATAATATTGTTTTTCTAAATTTCTTTTTCTATATTTCTTTGTGTTTTTCTTAAACTAAAGTTTCTATAAAATAGAATGAGTATTTAAATATGTAAAACATTAATTTGATTTACATTATTTAAAGTATAAAATCATTTCAAGAAGGACTATTCATAGATATTCCAACTACAACTACTACAAAATACTTCATAAGACATTAGCTAAAAAATGTGTGAACTTGAACATCTTGATAAGTTTATCTATTTTGATGCTTTTCACAACCAACTTATGGTGTGTCAAAATTCAAATGGTAATGCATGATAGGGAGAGATCTTAGTCCTCAAAAATTCAAGACCCCCAAATAAAAAACATAAAGATTGAGAAAACAGAAGGGAAGGATCTTGTTCTAATGTTGTTTTATTCACTCTTTTCCAATAATCAGAAGAGCAATTAAAACATTTATTTAAAGCCTATTTCTAACTTTTCACCCTATGTCCTCATAAGTAAATATATCAAATATACTTTTGAAAAACCCAAATAATATCATTATTAATAATGTAATTTTTTATTGTTAAAATGAAAAAATAAATTTTTAATGACATTTATAAATTTTTATAAATGAATTTATAGACATTTAATAAGTATGTATTGCTCATATGATATTATTCCCCAGTTTTCCTCTCTTCTGTCCCAATTTCCCTACTGCTGAAAAGAGTCACTGAGGTATGACCGGGGACAAAAAAAAAAAAAAAATCAATAACAGTAACAACAAAAACACCACACTTCCACATTTTTATTTTCACATTGATTTCAAATAATTGCAGATACCATGATATCAAAAATAAACAAATGTAATCAAACAAAATCTTCAAGCAACTATAGCCAAAATAACCAATGACTAAAAGATGATGAGAACAATATGTATTATTAAGATGCAAAAGTTTGTGCATGACAAAATGAATAAATAAAATCAAGTGGCCAAGCCAAAATAAACTGAACAGAAACTATGTGCATGAAGCAAAATTGCTAGTTGTTAAAGTGCTCATAATTTTCTCTTTTTATATATAACCAAATTAAAAACTTATTTTTCTCAGTGACAGAAATAAAGCTGTACTTCATTTTAAAATTATTGAAACTGGTTTCACAACCACCGTCTTGCCCCCTTGTTGGTGGAGGCAAATGAAGTTGGTGGAGAATTTATCCTTCCACCTCTTCTCCCTGCTTCATACACATAACAAGTACTCTGAAAGCATATGTGTGGGTTTGTTTTACTCTTTTTTTGCATTCTTAGAGTTTAATAAGAAAACTTTGAGTTTAAGTTTTTTTTTTTAATTTTTCTTTGCATTCTTTGTTTGAGTTTATAAAAAAATAAGTAGGAAACCTATTGAGGTAAGGAAGTTTTCCTCCCTGTATCTCTTGAATATTTATGCAAACTTGTTTTTTAATACACTAAACACCTGACACATTGAGAAGGATATTTGATAAGAAGTTAAACCACGAACAATAGAGTTCAGTATTTTGATCTTATTCCTCCTTTGATGTCATCATTTCTTTGTTTAAGATTGTTAAGATTTTAATTATATTCACATTGCAGTTTCTTCCAATACTCTCAAATATGTCAAAAGCTCCATCAGGAATGAAAAAGGAGAAATACAAACTGATGCCACGAAAGTACAAAATATCATCTATGAATACTATAAAAACCTCTGTGTACATAAACTGGAAAATGTGGAGGAAATGGACAAAATCTTAGAAACACACAGCCTCCCTAGGCTCAAACGGGAAGAAATAGAATTCCTGAACAGACCAATTATCAAGTACCAAAACTGAAGCAGCAATAAAAAAAAATCTTACTAAAAAGAAAAGTCCTGGACAAGATGGTTTCATGTCCAAATTTTACCAGACCTACAAAAAAGTGGTGCCTATCCTGCAGAAATTATTCCACAACATTGAAAAGGCCATTTTCAGTGAAGATAAGTGATATCTCACTGTGGTTTTGATTTGCATTTCCATGATAATTAGAGATGTTCAGCATTTTTTCATATGTTTGTTGGCCATTAGTTGGTGTGGATGTGGAGAGATAGGAACACTCATACACTGCTGGTGGGACTGCAAACTAATACAACCTGTGTGACTAGGAGGGGAATCTCTCATCCTAATTTTTTTTTGCTCTGGCTTGGGAAAAGTATATCAGCTGAGTTTCTCTGAAATGTATTAAAGTGCTTTGGAGAAAATCACTGAAAAATATTGGTGTGTAAATTTTTTAAAAATTGGACTATTTTTGCAAGAATTTGAATGGAACTGGAGACCATTCTCCTAAGTGAAGTATCTCAAGAATGGAAAAACAAATACCACATGTACTCACTATTAAATTGGAACTAGCCAATGAGCACACATGTGCACAAAGGGAAGTAAAATTCAGTGGAAATTAAGCAGTGGGGAGGGGGAGGAGGGGAGGCAAAAAAAACCTACCTAAAGGGCACAATGAACACTATTTAAGTTATGGGCACACCTGTAGCCATGACTCCATGACTCAAGCATTACAAAATCAATCCATGTAACCTAAAATATTTGTACCCCCTTAATATTTTGAAATTAACAAAAAATCAGGTTACTTAAATTATTCAGCTGATGTGGTTTCTGCCATTCTAAATTAAAAATATATTTTGCTCCCTTTCTATTTCCCATCTGTTGCCAAAATATTTCCAACACTCAATGTCTTCCTTTTTTGTCATGCAGTTGAATAGATTTTGCCTTCTGCTGCTCATCAATGCTAGTGTGTATCATTCCCTATAGTAAATCTGCCACCAGAGGAATAGGCACTGGTGAGGTCAGGATGAGCATGCTCACAGCTGGTTCACAGCTGCCTCCCCCACAAAAGCCCATCAGTGTCAGCAACCCACATCCTAGCCCCTCTCAGGAAGACATAATAGCATATTTTCCTTGATTCTCAAAAATGCAAAAAATGAAGATATTTTCATCTCATTTTTACATTAACAGTTATTTACTGACATCAATAGTAAGAAGTATATAAATACTTCATAAATTTGTACATTTTCAAAAGATGTGAACACTTTTGAGTCCTTTTTTGATGACTGACACTATATAACTATCCACAAGCCTCACAATATTGTTTTGTGCATTCACATGCCACTTGATAGCTCTAACAATCTCAAGGCAATTAGTATGAATCTCCTTCATAACAATACTTGGCAGGGCATTCAATCAGACCACCCTTTAATAATTATGATAGTTACCATGATAATAATGATGTTATCAGTGTCCCAGTTGGAGAACAGATGGCACATCAAAAATGGACACTTAAAAAGAATTTAATAAAGGGACTATTTGCAAAGGTGTGAACTGGCTTAAGGGAAACCAACAAGTAAAGGTGAAGCAGTCTGGAAATAACCACAACATGAAACCCACCTCCACCCTTGGCCTTGAAGGGGTCAGCGGAGGAAAAGTTTACTAGGCCTGAGCAAAATTTGAAATGGTGGAGTAGGAAAGGGGCACCTGACAGGACACCAAGGTTATTTTGTACAAAAAAGCAGTCTCTGCCAACCCAATAGGAAGAGAACTGGGGTAAAGAAATAGCTACACCAATTCTTCTCCCACTCTCCCTTCTCCCTGTGATGACTTCCACTGTTTGAACCCAAGGTGAAGAGCAAAGAATTGGATATAATTTATTACTAGGTATTTTATTTTTTAGAGCTATTATTTTCTTTTTTGATTTCTTTATAAATAGTTCACTATTGGGCTATAAAAACCCTACTGTTTTTTATGTTGATTTTGTATCCTGCAACTTTGTAAAATGTATTTATTAGTTCTAAGAGTTTTTGGTGGAATCTTTAGGGAATATGTGTGTATGTATGTATATATATATATATATATATGTATATATATATAATTAAGTTGCCTGTAAACAGGTAAAAATTGATGCCTCTTTTCCAATTTGGCTGTCCTTTATTCCTTTTCTTGGCTAATTGCTTTGGCTAGACATTCCAGTACTGTGTTAAATAAAAGTGGTGAAGGTGGACATCCTCTTCTTGTTCTAGATCTTAGAGAAAAAACTTTCAATTTTTCCTAGTTCGTTATGTTAGCTGTGCATTTGTCATATATGGCCTTTATTGCATTGAGGTATTTTCTTTCTATACCCAATTTGTTGAGAGTTTTTATCATGAAGGAATGTTGAATTTTTTTTGAATACTTTTTCAGCATGTATTCAAAAGATCGTATGGATTTTGTCCTTTATTCTGTTAATGTGGAGTATCACATTTATTGATTTGTATATGTTGAACCATTTTTGCATCCGCACAAGGATAATGGTGAATGATTTTTTTAATTTGTTGTTGAATAAGGTTGGTTAGTATTTTGTTGAGGATTTCTGCATCTATGTTTATCATGGATATTGGCCTGTAGTTTTCATTTTTTGTTGTGCCTTTAATATCAGGGTAATGTTGGCCTTTTAGAATGAGTTTGGAAGTATTCCTTTCTCTTTAATTTTTTGAAATAGTATGAATATAATTTGTGTTAATTCTACTTTAAGTATTTGGTAGAATTCAGCAGTGAAGACATCAGGTCTTGGGCTTTTCTTTGCTGAAAGAATTTTATTATTGCTTCAATATTATTATTATTTATTAATATATTAAGTTTTCCTATTTCTTTATTATTCAATCTTGGCAAGTTATGTGTGTCCAGTAATTTCCTTTTATTCTTGCATATAGTTGTTTGTAATAGTCTGTTATGGAAAAAAAAATAGTCGGTTATGATCCTTTGTATTTCTGTGGCGTTAGGTTTTTTTGATTTTTAAATTTTTAATTAGTATGGGTAAATAATAGTTGTATGTGTTTATAGGGTATATGTGATGTTTTGATATAGGCATACAATGTTAATCAAATTAGGGTAATTGGGGTATTCATCACCTTTAATGTCTCTTTTTAATCTTTGATTTTATTTATTTGAGTTTTCTTTTTTTCTAATCTAGCTACAGATTTTTCAATTTTATCTTTTCAAAAATCTAGCACTTTTGTTGATTTTTTTATTTTTTATGTCTATTTTTTAATTTTTGCTCTGATCTTTATCTTATTTTTTCTATTTATTTTGAGCTTAGATTGTAGATTGTTATTATTTCATAGTTCCTTGGCATGCAATATTAGGCTGTTTATTTGAGATCTTTCTACTTTTTCAATGGAGGTGTTCATTGCTATGAACTTTCTTCTTAGATTGCTTTTGCTAAATTTCACAGGTTTTGGTTTATTGCGTTTCTATTTTCATTTGTCTAAAGTAATTTTTAAATTTTTAACAAATTTTTTATTGACATATTTGTTGTTTATGTTGTTTAATTCTCATGTATTTTTGCAGTTTCCAAAGTTCCTCTTGTTATTACTAGATAACTAGTTTTTTTGTTTGTTTGTTTGTTCATTGCAATCAGTAAAGATGCCTGATGGAATTTCAATTTTGTAAATTTGTTAAGACTTATTTTGTGACCTAAAATATGGTCTCTCCTGGAGAACATATCATGTATTACTCAGAAGAATGTGTATTCTCCATCTCTTGGTTAGAATGTCTTGCAAATGTCCGTTAGTTTCATTAGAACAAAAGTGTAGTTTATCTCCAATTTGCCTTTGTTAATTTTATGTCTGGAAAATTTGTCCATTGATGAAAGTCGGATGTTCAACTCCCCTACTATTATTGTATTGCGGATGATCTCTCTCTTTTGGTCTGTTAATATTTGCTTTATACAGGTAGTTGTTACATGCATATATATTTACATTTGTAATACACTCCTGCTGTATTGACTCTTTTTCATTATATAATGGGCTTCTTTTTTTCTTTTGTATTGTTTTTGACTTAAAGTATATTTTATCTGATATAAGTATATCTACTTTTGCTCTGTTTTGGTTTTAATATGCATGGAATATCTTTTTCTATCCCTTCACTTTCAGTCTGCCTATCTTTGTAGCTGAAGTGAGTTTCTTCTAGACAGCATATAGCAGTTGGGCCTTGTTTGACTTATCCATTCAGCTGCCACTATATGTCTTTTAATAGGAGAATTTTGTCCATTTACATTCAAGGTTATTATTTACACTTAAGGATTTACTACTGCCATGTTGTTATATGTTTTCTTGTTGTTTTAGCATTCCTTTCTTTCTTTCTTCCTTTCTTCCTTCTTTCCTTTGTGATTACATGATTTTCTCCTGTAGTATATTTTAATTCCTTGCTTTTTTTATTTTTAGTATATCTATTATAGATTTTTTTTGTGGTTACCATGAAGCTTATACAAAATTATTTTAAACTGAAGGCAACTTTTGAAAGAAAAGAAACAAATAAAAAATAAAAAACTGTATACTTTAACTCTGTCCCACCCATTTTGAGTTTTTTATGTCTAAATTTACATGTTTCTCTATTACCTATATCTTAACAAATTGTAGTTATTATTCTTAAAAAAAGGTGTGTCTTTTCATCTTTATGCTAAAAATATGAGTGGTTTACACACCACAATTACAGTATTAGAGTATTATGAATTTTTCTGTATACTTACTTTTATCAGTGAGTCTTACACCTTCTGATGTTTTCTTGTTGCATATTGACATCCATTTCTTTCAGATTGAAGAACTCCCTCTGGTATTTCTTGTAAGGCAAGTCTGGTGGTGATGAATTCCCTCAACTTTTGTTTATCTGGGGAAGCCTTTGGCTCTCCTGCATGTTTGAAGGCTAGCTCTGCTGGGTAAAGTATTCTTGGCTGACAGTTTTCTTTCCTTCATTACTTTGAATATGTTATCCTACTCTCTGCTGAGTAGACTTCTCCCACTGAGAAGTCTGCTGCCATATGTACTAGAGCTCCTTTATATGTTATTTGCTTTTTTCCCCTCTTTCTACTTTCATTATTCTTTCTCTGTCCTTGACCTTGGAGAATTTTATTATTTTATGTCTTTTGGTAATCTTATTTGGGCTGAATCTACTTGGAGATCTTTGACATTCCTGTACATGGATATTTATATCTTTCAATAGGTTTGGAAAATGTTCTTTTATTATTTATTTTAAAAATCTTTCTACCTCTTTCTCTTTATCTACTGTCTATTGAATGTCAGTAACTCTTACATTTGCTCTTTTGGTACCACCCCAAAAATCTTGTAAACATTTGTAATTTCTTTTCATTCTTTTTTTCTTTTTTTTCTCCTCTGACTTCATTTTCAAATAGCCTGTCTTGGTACTCTTACACTTTCTTCCATTTGATCAGTTCTGCTGTTGAGAACCTCTAATGCATTTTTCACTTTGTTCATAGTATTTTTCAGTTCCAGGATTTCTGTCTGATTTTTTCCTACTACCTCAATCTCTTTCTTAAATTTCTTTGATAAATACCAGATTTGCTTCTCTGTTTTCTTGAAGGTTGTTGAGCTTCCTCAAACTGCTATTTTCAATTCCCTATCTTAGAGGTCACACATCTTCAAATAAGTCACTGGATCCTTGTTTATGTCACTTGTTGAGATCATGTTTCCCTCAATGTTCTTGATGTTGTGAATGTATGTCAATGTCTTAGCATTGAAGAATTATGTATTTATTCAACTCTTTTCAATCTGGCTTTGTTTGTACCTACCCTTGTTCTGGGGACCCTCCAGGAATATAAAGGGGGCTGACTGTTGAGTTCTCTAAGCCCATGGTCACTGCGGCCATTTCAACATTAGAAAGCATCCTAAGCTCATGTTTGCTGCAAATATCTTGCAGACTCTTAGGTCCATGGCCCTAATGGACTTGGGGAATAAGCAGAACAGTTCCCTGAGTTCCCAAAGTCCCTCACGTACTCCCTCTCCTTACTTCAAGCAGAAAGAGTCTCTTTCCCCACTGTACTGCTCAGAGTTAGGGAAAATGTGATGTAGGCACACCCATGGCTGCCACAGCTGGCACCACACTGAGTTGTACCTGAAGCCCATGGCCTCCCAGACTGACATGGCACCAGGGCTCACTCAAGGCCCACAGCTGCTACCACCTGACTGCCACTGATATTTATTCAGGAACCAAGGTCATTTTAGTACGTTGTCAATAAAGTCAGCAGGACTTGAGTTTCTCTTGCTGAGGCAGATTCCTTTTTGGCCCAGGGTGGGTCTGTAAGCTCTCTCAATGGGCACTGGCCTGGAATCAGAGACAACAGGTTTGTGTCTTTTGCTGTGTTTTACTGTGACTGGGCCTATGTTAGATTCCAAGGTATGCTCCCATGTACACTTCCCTCTCTCTCCCTCAAGGAGGCAGCACTGTGCTGCCTGGGTCTGGGGGAGGGGTTGTATAGGCAATGTAAGTCTTTCCTTCCTACACTGTTCCATGTTTTTTTCTTGTTATTATGCTAAAACCAGGTACTGTGATTTCTCACATGGTTTCTTTAGCTCTTGTGAAGATATTTTCTTGCATGGATAGTTGTTAAAATTGATATTTATGTGGGGGGACAATTGCTAGAGTGTTTTATTCTGACATCTTGTTCCACCTCCCTCAAGGATTATTGATTATATGGATTATTGCTCTATTATTTGGTCTGCTTATTTTTCTTTTGTTTTATTTTTATTTTTTTAAAAGATGCTGACTTCAGTGAAGTACTAAGCGTTGGAAAAGAGAACAAGAGAAAGATACACAAATATTGGGGGGCAGGAAAGAGAAAGAGGTAAAGAGAGATAAAGAAACATAGGGGGAGAAAGAAAGTTATTTCTAGGTTCTAGCACATAGCACAAATTTATTGCCTAATTTATTTATTATTGAAAGTGTATTATTAAGTTGAATGAGCAGAGCACATATGTTGCTATTGCCAGAGGCAACAATAAGTCACATTCTGACAGGTTACATGTATTTAATGCAACTATTTATTTTTTATACATGAGAAATGAATAATTTCTTTAGTAATTGCCAAGTCATACACTTCTAGAAATTCATGGCATCTTCTTAGGGAAATACATTTACCAAAATGTCATGGGAATTTATGCATATTTAAAAGCAAATTCAGAGAAAATATGTATAATAGCTTCAAATTTTCTTTCCAAAGGGTGACATTGAGGGATAGCTTGCATTTTGATGTATTATTTTTTGAACATGTTTTAAAATTTTTAAATGTTTTGTGCATTTAAATAAAATGTACTTGGATGTAAAAGAGCCTAAATATATACAGTATAAGGCTATTATGCAGTAACAAGATAAAGATTTTTGTGTTTTCTTCTTTATTTGGGGGTTGGAAAAGGCAGTGCAAGTCTATTAGTTTGGCTTCACAATTTTCTAAAGATATCCGATAAAGCCAAGACCTGTCTTTATAACATTTTAACTGTGTCTTTGGAGAACTCATCAGTTAACACTTCATCAGAAAAATTAGCACAAACCTTTTGCCAAAAGTGAGTAATCTAAAACCAAAAGTGAAAAATTGATGTAGTTTATCGAATGCCAGTGTTTCAGGGGTATAAAATAACCCATAAGTAAATTTGATGTTCCAGGTATTTTTAGTGTCATAATATGAATTAAGGAGGTAGGGTAATGCATAATACAGCAAATCCTGAGGGAAGAAAAAAGTCTAATAATATTCGTAAGTCCCATAATACAAACTTTCAATATCTACTACCTCAAGGAATAAATTACTATTTAGCCATTGGTATTTAGTATTTGGTATTTAGACAAGACAATAGAATGTGTTTTGTTTTTATTGGTTTTGTTTTTTTTTTTTTTTTGAGACAGAGTCTTGCTTTGTTGCCCAAGCTAGAGTGAGTGCTGTGGCATCAGCCTAGCTCACAGCAACCTCAAACTCCTGGGCTCAAGTGATCCTCTTGCCTCAGCTTCCGGAGTAGCTGGGACTACAGGCATGTGCCGCAATGCCCGGCTGATTTTTTCTATATATTTTTAGTTGTCCAGATAATTTCTTTCTATTTTTAGTAGAGATGGGGTCTCACTCTTGCTCAGGCTTGTCTTGAACTCCTGACCTTGAGCGATCCACCCACCTTGGCCTCCCAGAGTGCTAGGATTACAGGCATGAGCCACCACACCAGGCCAACAATAGAATGTTTTTTGGAATAATACATTATATATCAAAATATTAGATTAAAATATTTTAAGAAATGTATTTTCCCTAAATTTATGCTTTCAAAAAATTTAATAGTTCTGGACTTTTTGATTGAGTCATTTAGAATACTTGGCTGAGCTTCACTGAACTTCAGTCATTCACTCATTTTTATGCTTATTAATAGACCAAGCATATCACATACAGTGTCTCTGACAATGGATTCAAATATATTTAAAAACAAAACATATCCTCCCTCTCTTACTTTCCACTCTTGTCATAAAATCTCACAGTCCATTGTTAATTTTTTTACTTTTATAGACTTTTAAGCATTGTAACTCATTTTCTTAACTACCCCAAAAATGTCTAGAAATAATAATTAAAATGAAAGTTTTAGTGCTTCCTAAGGTGGAATATCAATGACTCACAATGATATAATGAAATTTCTTCTGTATTCATTATGTTTTTTTTACCTATTAGATATGATATTATGCACAAATATAGATCTCAAAAATATGCAATAGTATTTTTCAAATGGAAGATGGTTATTTTTCAGGACTGGTAGATTGGCTCCATGTACAGGTCAGAGCTAAATTTTTCTAAAAGTAGCATTTTACAGAGACAATAATGCAAAAACAAACAAACAAATAAAAAACTATACTTGCACAATCCTGCCAAAGCTAGCTATTTTGAGCATTTATTCGTTCATTAATTTTGGAAAGCATAATTGAGTACCTATAGTATATACCTACGGGCTGGAGAACAAACAGAATCTTCTCTTGGAGACATTTATATATAAACAGGGAACTATAAGCCTATACATATAAGAAGAATAAGATATATTTGAATGCCATACAAGAGATATCATAAAAATATGAGAGATATTATGGAACATCGTAGGATGAAAATATAAATTCCTACTGGAAAGATGAGAGAATTCTAGAATCCGGGCAGGCAGAAGTGAGGAAGGACTGGAATGTAAGGGGAAGAGAGATGTTTTAGACAGAAGTAGTAAAGGAAGGAAAACTACAAAAGGTAAAAATAATGTATGGGGGAAAATGAAGAAAAATGGAAATATGACTTTAAATTTTATGGTAGAGCTTGATTATTAGTAGCTCTGAATAGGATGTTAAACAAGATTTGGCTTGAATCTGGCCACCCGTAAATAAGCTAAGAAAGGAGAGCTTTTCTTTCTTCACAGTCCTGGATGGCATGTGTACTTTGTTTTGCATAGCCAAAGGGGAAAATCAAGCACAATTTAATTTAACAAGTCTTTATTAAGAACTTAGAATGGTCAACACTCTATTAGAGTTATAGACACAAAAGCAGAAGGAGTAAGAAAGACTAACACACTGACATAGCAGCAGTAGGCAAAAAGAAAGAGGATTCGTTCAGGAGATGCATCCTTATTATGCCTGAGTCAAGTTTTCACCATCATCTTGTCTAAAGCATTGATAGTTAACAACAGAAATAATATAGTTGTAGCAATACATTATTTTCTTATTGTGTAAATATATATAGTGTGTACGTATTTGTGTTGCCATTTAGCAAATATTGTTACTCTGTTAAGTTTTATCTTAGTTAACATGTCCTGTGTTTTTCTAGAGCTGTGAATTAAACTGTTTAAGGAGTACAGTACTAAGGAAAAGTAACTTAACCAGGTTGGCTCTAACAGTATTTGCTATTTCAGCATTTATATTCAGAAAGATATGAAGATGAGTGTTCCTTATACTTAGGTAATTGAAAATTTTCTGTGTGACAGATTTATCCAAGGTTCTTATTTAAAAACACAGCCTATTTGCCCCTGCCCTGGATTCTCAGTCAGCACGCTTCAGCAGAGAAGTTGGAGATTCAGGAGGCCAGAGATTTTGCTGGAGGTGGGCTGCAGACCACTATTTGAGAAGCAAAACCATATGAACTCTGTTTAGGTAAGCAATCTCCCACTATTGGGTCATCAATAATCTCTTTACCCAGAAAAAATAATTTATCTATATCACTGCACATACAAATGATTAATATTAGTGATTTCCATCTAAAATGCTTCTTTAACTCTTACACATTATTTTTAAGATGGCACATGGGTTTCATCTAATGTGTCAGTAATGATGAGTAGAGAGTTTCTACAGTCCCGGCTTGTGAATGATTCTGGGGCTGATTAAGTCCTTGCTGTAGAGGTAAAAACTTTATGTTCCATTAGCCATGACTGCAATGAATACCAGAAGTGCACATATGTAGTAGGGTCATGCTCACTATTCCAAGATGTACTTTGCGGTCATTTGTTTGCTTTTAGCCCATTTCTTCTCTTGTTTTCTGAGATTTGGCAATTGTTTTTTCTTTTATTCAAAGTTGATCTTTTCTTATTCTTTAGCTTAAAATTATTGATTTACTAAAATCGATTTACTTAAGTTAAATTTACTTAAAAGTAAAAATTATATATATTTATCATGTACAACATAAGGTTTTGAAATATATATACATTATGGAATGGCTAAATTTAGTTAACATATGCGTTACCTCACATACTTATTGTTCTTTTATGATTAGAACACCTAAAATTTATTCTCAGTAATTTTCAGTATGTTGTTACTAGCTATAGTCATCATATTATACAGTAGATCTCTTGAAATTTTTCTTTCTGTGTAACTAAAAATTCTTTTCTATTTGCCTAGAAACATGTTTACTCACCACTCAAACTAACTGTCCACATTTTCCCTGATGGGAACACAGCATATGTACACAGAGTTACTCCTGCCATGTCCAAGAGCCCCTTAGCTCACAGCAGGGCTCTTTACTTCTTCTAACACATCATAGCAGTCCTCTCCCTTCTCTGTTTTTGAAAATTCTTCCCCATCTTGAAGTCTCTTTCTTTTTCCCTCTCCTCTCCTATAAAAATTCTGTTTCTGTTTAAGGACTAGATTAAGTAGTAGTTACTGGCTTATTTCCTTCAGTTGAATGGTGAATTATTCAGAATTATTATTATTCATAATTATTTACATTTAAAACAGCAAAATGATGTATCTTTTTACCTCAACTGGGACAACACAGTGGAGAGCAAACAACAAGCTATACAAAATTGGAAGATAAAGTCAAGGAAGTAAGTTTTTTTTTGTAATCAACATATTAAATTATGTATCTCATTATTGCTTTTAGTTGGAAATAGTTTTCATCAAAACTGGAATACAATTTAGTAATCATTAAAAGCTATAATTATAAGTGTTTCCTTAATCTGAAATAGTGTTTTGTTCAGTATTAATCCTACCTCAATATAAAATTATATATTATATATTTCATATTAGTGTGTGTTTGTAGATATATACATTATAAACACACATGTACATACACACATATATACACTACAGTAAGAAATATTGGATGGAAATTAGGATTTTAATAATGGCAGAAATGTCATCCCTACTCTTGCTAAATGCTATTATATATTTCAGGAGAGGAAGAAAGGAAGAAAAAAGAGAGAGAAGGAGGAAGGAGGTGAGGGAGGGAGGCAAAGGGAGAAAGAAAAGATGATATCTAGAAAGTTTGTTTCTAGGCCTCTGAAATTAAATTAGGTACCTAGTCATGTAAAAGTTTATTGTGATACATATAAAATCTGTAATGAGTAACAAAGACAAAAGGCTAATAAATACGTGCACTGAAAATATACATAATACAGGGACAAAAAGGAAGTTCTGTAGTCTTTGCCCACCTTTAATTCCACAGACCCATTCAGTGAGGATTTATACTTTTAAAAAAAAAAAATATGACTTGCCTGTTGTAATACGATCTTCCTTTTCCCCAGGATTCACTTTGGAACCTCTGATTCATTGTGGCATTTTTTACAGAGTTCTTTATTTTAATTGTATATGTTCACAGTTGGGTTTTTGGTATCTATGAACTTATTACAAAAAGACCTTTGTAATAGTCTTTCAAAATTAATGAATCAAATGATTGTGAGCACACAGGTTTCTGAAGCACATTTAAAAAAGGACAGGCTTTAAAAGTCAAGGATGATAAGAAAGAGGATCAAATAAGTACTACAGCCAATAATCCAACTCATTTTTCAATGCTTCTGAATTCAAAATTAGAAGTGTTTCACTACACCTGAATTACTTGAGTTACTTTGGCTCAGATAAGTAATTCTAATAGATCAACCCTAAAGATAATCTTCTAACTTTATATCTAGACTCACTGAAATTTCTGTTGTCTTCAAAATATTGTTTTATATGTGAGAGATGTTGTGCTATGAAGATCTAAGGTTTTTAAAACAAAAAACACAATAGGTAAATTGTGTCACATGCATAATATAAGCATGACTTGTTTCTCAAAGTTTCACATTTTTCTGTAGTTATACAGTTAAAATATAATTCAAGAGACTTCTCATTATACTTGTATTCCTCTAAAGGGGAATAGTAGAAATAACAGTTATTGTAGTGTTATGCTAGTGAAGAAAACTAATTAGCTTAGGTCAGAGGACATAAAAACGGAATGGTAAGAACTAAGTGAATCATTAAAAGAAAGGAAGAAATAGATTCTGTGAGGCAAGAGATCAAAGGAATAAAACTCAGGCTGAGGTAAGTTCACTGATAGCACAATTCCCCTTAATGCCATAAAACAAATGAAGAATCAGTTAAGTAGAGAGGACTTTCCATTATATCCAAGATACTCATCATTTCTACTCTCCAATGACTTCTCAAATTTGCATAAGTAAAAATCATTATTAATGTAGAAGTAGACTACATGACCATGGTTTTCCTTAGGGATCATGCAATGTCAAAAATTATTAAAGATGTTTGTTCACGTTTCTAGAAACCCTGGTAGTACCACTGGGTAAAATGCAAAAGTAAAAAGTGATGTAAATCAACATGGAAGAGCAAATCAGACAAAAACAGGAGTAAAATGGGTATGTGGGGATAATCTCCTACAATTTATAAAATCTATTCTTAACCTATTTAAAAAGCTGGTGGACAAGGTGGAAGCTTGGAGTGAGTTCTCTTTGATGTTCCACATATTTTTATCTTTCATAGATGCCTGGACACACACACACCTCAGTAAGCTTTGTAGCCATTCTCTATCCTCATATTCACTCTTCACACTGCGGTGTTAAATGCAGCCTCAATTTATCGTCATTGGGTAACACCTGTGTTCTGCTTTTTACAACAGTACTCTGCCTTCAAAATGGGATTCCTCTCTTTGTCCCATTTCTCATCTGGAGGTTCTTTTCTTGACAAGGTCAGGGGCATTAAGCTGAAAAATTTATTCATGTTAGTGATCCACCATGGCCTAATGGGTCACCGCATTTGAAAATAGCTCCATTGTAACATCAGGGATTTCTAGGCATTATCTTAATTTGTAGATTATTGAATGATTTTCAATAATAGATGACGTGTAGTAAGCTAGGAAGATTACGTTTTTCTAAGAACCTTTTAAGTGAGAGGTAAAATATGATGACTTTCAACATCATGCTTCAAAATTCTGATACACAACTGGAATTCAAAGGCATACCACTTGGGAAATTGTGAATACAATACAAAAATCATTGAGCTGATGAGGAAATAAAGTTAGATGGTTTCAGAAAACTTATAACTGCATAGATGTGAAGTCAGTTTCCTCAGAAGCCATTTCAGTAACTAATCATTCTATCTCTAATTCACAAACACTTAACGAAGATAACTTCAACTTTTAAAAGTTCATGTTTACATCTGTGAGATTCATTGGGTCAATTCATATTAATGAACGTGTTCAGAAACCAGGTTTGTGAACATAAAGATTGAATATAAAGGTTGTTTTAATAGGAAATATTATCACCAGAAATATTATTCTTCCCACAGGTAATTTTTACCCAATAGATCCCAGAAATGAGGCAAAAACAAGATTAGAGTAGAGATCTAAGAGAACTCACTGCCACAGAATTGAACAAAGTGCAAAGGAGCAGTTTAAAAGCAATGAAAAACAAACAAAATGAATGCTAACAAAGTGCTTCATTTTCATTATTAGATAAAACTTTAAAAACAATCAAAAACTTTATCAATTGGTGAATGTTTTACTCCAAATATAGAGTCAATGTTATATGTTTACAGACTACCTTTTGCAACAAGTTTTCTCAAATCATATTTAAAAGAGGCTCTTAGTAAGAAATTCTAAGCAAACACATGTGAAGTAACAATTCTCAGAAAAATTGTAAAGGGATTGGAAAGTTATATAAAATTACAGAAAAGTTTCAGAATATTAGTGTAAAGGCACAGGCCACACTTCCCTGCCTAAGTTAAGGCTTGTAAGGTTGCTTTTACTACAAATTTGTTATATGGAAACCTCTCTTTCAATGAATCTGCGCTGATCTTGGAAATAATTATTTAGAAGATAATCTAATCAAAACAACTTGATAAGAATAATTTATATGTTTGATATATTTATACAAAAATAATTGAAAATCCTGTATGGCAGGTATTTTAAGCTGAATGGTACTTTACCTGAAAAGAAAAGCTTTTTTATTTTTATTGTTTTGAATAAACTTTTCTGTTGTTTTTATTTCTACAAAGTGTATTTTTGCCACTCAATAAAATCCAATCTTTGGTTTAAGAAAAATCTCCATGAAAACAGATGATCGTGCTGAGCCTTGTTGACATAGCATTATGAGGAAATAGTCAGACTCTTTTCAAACTTCATAATAGCAGTAATCTCCTTGCAATGGTGGTCATTAAAATTGTGAAAGTGTATACCATGAATATCACTAACTAGAAATCCTGCATCTTGAAACTCTTAATGTTTTAATCAACAGTAGTAATATAAATGCTTTTATGATTAAAAACTCTAATTCAAACTGTAGCTCCTGTATGATTTGTAGTGAATAATAGTGTATAGTTCAACCTAGAAATATAATATGATGAACATTTAAAAACATGCCTAGTCTTCAAATTAAAATTGTAACTATTTTCAGAATCAGACAGGAAGGATGAGAGAATATTGCCCATCACTTTCTTCACTTGTCATTAACAAGCATTATGTTTTTCATAATTTGGATGGACCCAAGAAGAGTACAATAAAATATTTTTTATTTCATTTCGAAGTGAAAGTAAAACTGCCTCATTAAAGAAATCATGTTGTAATCACTGTAGAAAAACTGAGCCTACATAACTTTATTGGGAGCAAAGGCCATCCTTAATAGACACAAAGTAAGTATATTACTAAAGTGATAGATTTTCTGTCATACATTCTCAATTAAAGCCAATTTGTCACCAAAAAAGATATTTCTTCAAGTCATTCACTAACTGTGAGTATCAAAAGTTCTTAGAAAAAAGAATTATAGAAAGAAATAAGGATTATCGTGAGCATATAAGCATCACCATACAATGATATACTAAAAAGGGATCCAAAGAATGTTCTTCTTTGACCCACGTGTGATTATGTTCTTTAATCTCCAAGTATCTAGGGATTTTCCAAGTATCTTTTTGTTATTCACTTCTAGTTTAACTCCATCGTGCCCTGAGAGAAGACAATATATGATTTCTATTCTTTTAAATTTATTAAGGTATGTTTCATAATTCAGAAGATGGTCTATCTTGGTGAATGTTCCAAGTGAGTTTGAGAATTTGTGTTCTGCTATAGTTGGATGAAGTGCTCTATAGACATCTGTTATATCCAGTTGATTGATGGTATCATTGAGTTCAATTACTTCCTGCCTGCTGGATTTGTCCATCTCTGATAGAGGGCTGTTGACCTCCCAAACTATAATAGTGGATTCATCTATTTCTTCCTTGCAGTTCTAACAATTTTGCCTCATGTATTTTGATGTCCTGTTGTTAAGGTATATTCATATTAAGGATTGTCATGTCTTCTTGGATAATCGATCTTTTTGTCATTATGGAACTTGAGGGATGTTGAAATATAATATTTTTCTTTATATATCACATCTGCCCATGAAGCAACACAAGTGTTTTTGGGGAAGATGTTTTTAAAATTTTGTCTTCTATACAAAACTCTGGTCTTTTAGAAAGCATCTTCATGCTTGTTATAATGTCATTAATGGTAGTATTAGGCTTCTAAGAAATTGCTCTGTTATTCACCTGAAAAATTTATAAAAGGGGATAATTTTCAACTTGAGAGGTTCTTATGTAAATTTTCTGGTGTAAATAACATGAATAACATAACATGAATCTAATTTACTTGCAAACATTTAATTTTCCCCTACATCCATACAAACACTTTTTAAACTTATACATTCAGTTTATCCATCAATCTCATTTTCATTCAAATTATCTCACATTTCAAACCACCTAGTTTTCCATTACCGTGGCCTGTGCCACCCCATGCACAGACTGTCTGAAGCTCTATTCATCCTTTACTCCCTACCACCTTCAAACTTTATATCTAGACCTCCCTATTTCTGTTCATCAATTACCTTTCTCTTAAGTCACTCATGTGGAAAAATTCAGTTATAGTTCTTTTCCTGATATATCCTATAAACCATCCATTGTCACAATTTAGTTTTTCATGGAGTTTGCTATCATTCTTGCTCCTCTCTTTACATTTTTATTGCCAACAACATAATTATTACTGCATTATTGAACTATTATAGTAGTTTTCCAGTACATTCTCTGCTTCTAGTTTCCTGATGCTTACATGACTCCCTCCAATTCACTTTAGATAATACTAGCAGATAAATAATTACAGTACCCTGTTGTCACCAAATTACTGCATTGGTCAAAATGTCTCAATTGCCCAATCCTTCAGCTTATAAAATATGATATTAAATACTTTGGGTGGATCTAAGATTCTATAGACATTCTATTAAAATTATTCTAAATAGTTTTATGCAATTTTATATCCACAAATCTATGACTCTTCTTTTTCTTCTTTGCCTATCAAAACTTTTGTATGTTTTAAAATCTTCGTGACTTTCCATGTCCATGACAGATCACATTGACCATCTCTATTCCCTGAATTACAATTTTTCACTGCGGTGCCCAATTATTTTAGTACCTACATATACTAACTCAGCTTAAAGGGCTTTGAGTTCATATTTGCATGTGTTGTGTCTCCATCACAATCACCAGCTTAAGGTGGAAAAAATATTTTATCTTTCATTGCATTTCCCAAAACATTCTGCTAGCATATTTTAGATATTGTAGACAGTCTATTATTATTTTAACTTTTTGCTTCTGAAGCTGTTGGAATTAATGATTATGATTATTCTGTTAAAGGTATTTGATATTATGAGATGCTATAACTACTGTTAAACATTAAAGTAAGGATATAGATACTATTCAATGACATTAAGTAAGAGAATCATGGATGCTTTACTCCTGCCCTGCAAATTATGGCTCCCAGTCCA
>RJWJ010021777.1:0-27555 GCA_004363605.1 Indri indri | reverse complement strand
CCGGGGTGCAGCTGCAGGCTACAAAACTGCTTTGCCGCCGCAGGAATGGGCTCCCTCCACAGCTGTGGTCCCGCCATCGTGCTGCAGTCAGCCGCCTGCCTCTTTTGTTTTGGCGTTGCCCTGCGTGAAGGACATCCGGCACCACTGGCTGCTCTTGCTTTTGCTGAGTAATTAATTGTCCGAATCTAAGAAAGGGCTCCTTGGTTCTTTGCTGGCTGAATCTCTTAGCTTTGCCTTTGACACGTCCTGCCCACTCTCCTGGGATCCCAGAACCCAGTGCTTGTGACTGCCCCTAGGTTTGTGACTCTCCACATCCAGAGACCCCAATGACGCAGTCATGGCAAACCACAGAAACGCCAAGCTGGGACGGCAGTGGTGGCAATAATCACATTGATGGTCATTTCCGAGAGCAGCTGATGTGCCAGGTGCCTGTTGAGCCCTGATGCGCAGCCCTGGAGCTGAGCAGCCCGGTGATTTCGCTTCCCTCACATGGTAAGTGTGGTACGGAGGGCCCAGGGCCACACAGCAGGGAGGGAGGGAGGGAGGGAGGGAGTGATGGATGGAGAAGGGATTCAGGCCCAGGGATCCAGCTTTCAAATCCACACTGCTGGTGGGCGGGTGTGGTCATCATACGCACTCCCCTTGGCTGATTCTCGAGCCCTGAGTGCATGGCCCTCTCTGTGTCTGCTCGGGCTGCTCTAGCCATGGGCTGGGCGGCTTGCACCGCAGACATTTGCTTCTCACAGCTTTGGAGGATGGAAGTCCAAGATCAAGTTGCCAGCCAATTTGGGTCCTGGTGAAGTCTTCCTTGCAGCTGGCAGCTGCTTGGTTGTGTCCTCACGTGGCCGAGAGAGAGAGAGAGAGAGAGAGAGAGAGAGAGAGAGAGAGAGAGAGAGAGAGATAGTTTGGGCTGCTATAGCAGCCATTTTCTCCTTTTGCTCTCACATAGCTGAGGGAATAATCATCTCTTTCCTGACTCTTCTTATAAGGGCACTAATAGGATTCATGAGGGTTCCACCCTTGTGACCTAATTACCTCCCAAAGGCCCTGCTGTGGTTGGAATGATGGTGTCCCTCCAAAATTCATGTTGGAATTTAATCCCCAATGCAACAGTATGAAGAGGTGTGGCCTTTGGTAAGTGATTAAGTCATGAGGGCTGTGCCCTCATGAATGGGACTGGCACCCTTACAGAAAGGCTCAAGGCTGAAAGAAGCACCCTCTTACCCTCCATCCCTTCGGCCATGTGACGATACAGCCTTCCTCCCCTGCAGAGCACACAGCCACAAGGTGCCGTCCTGGAAGAAAGCCACCCTCACCAGATGCCAACCCTGCTGGCACCTTGATCTTGGACTTTCCAGTCTCTAGAACCATGAGAAAATAAATTTCCTTCTTTATAAATTACCTGGTCTCAGGTATTTTGTTATAGCAGCATAAACAGACTGAGACAGGCCCCACCTCCTGATGCTGGCACACTGGGTCTCTAACACGCCAACTGTGGGGGACATGAACATTCGGTCCATAGCATTCCACACCTGCTCCCCCAATTCATGTCCTTCTCCCGTACGAAATACACTCATTCCAACCCAACAGCCCCCGACGTCATAACTGGTTCCTGCGTCAACTGTAAAGTCTGACGTTCAAAGCCTCATCTCAATGCCATCTGAGTCAGACACGGGTGAGACTCGAGGTGCCCTCTATCCTGAGGCAAAATTCCTTTCCAGCTGTGACCCTGCGAGACTAGACAAGTTACCTGCTTCCAGAATACAGCGATGGGCGGGCGCAGGGCAGACGCTGCCGTGATATAACCAAAGGGGGAAATAGGGATGAGTGGTGGGTCCCCCTGTAAGCGCGAAACCCGTCTCAGCAAATTCCCTCAGACCTCAAGCCTCGAGAACGATCCTCTCGAGGTTTGACACTCTGCCCTCCTGGCCTACGGGGTGGCGACGTCACACCCACGGCTTTGGCTGGAGGCCGCCTGGCCTGTTGAAGCTGGGCATTGGCTCTGACGAGCTCTGCACTGCCGTCGGGGCCATTCTTCCCCCTTCCTGAAGACCAGTGCAAGCTTTTAGCCAAATCGCTTTATCATCCTGTCCTACGAGATCCAAGAAGTCCGACCGCCTTTCTTCATTCTGTCCAGACTCTGTCCCCTCCGGTTCAAACCGGCAGTGCTTCTGCGGGGCGGCTGAGGTCTGTGGGTCACACCCACTCTCATCTCCCTATCGAGTGGCCAGAGAGCCACACCCTCGCACGCTCAGTCCTCCCCTCCAAACATACTTTCTCGGTTTCGTGCAACAGGGATACGCCGAGAATTTTCCAAATATTTAAGTTCTGCTTCCTTTCTCCTTAACACTTCCCTCTTCAATTCATTTTTCTCTCCTGGCATTTTACTGTGAGCAGGAGGAAGCGAGCTGCTCCTTCAAACCTTGCTTGGAGACCTGCTCAGCTAAATATGCAGCTGCCAGGGCGCGGTAATGGCATCACTCGCGGGCTCTGCTTTCCGCCACACAGTGGCACGCAGACGCAGGGCAGCCAAGTGCTTTGCCTCTTTGTGACAAGGATTCTTTTCTCCGTTGTCCAGCAATTTCTTCTTCATTTCTGGCTGAGAGCGCATCAGAATCTCCTTAAAAATGTATATTTCCGTCCACGTTCCGCACACGAGCACTTATGAATGCTCTGAGAAGACGGCCGTTTCTCCGCAGCTCTCCTCTTTTCTTTCTCGAGCCCTCATGGGAGCGCCTTTGACGGTACTTTTATGGCAAGATCGGCTGCTTCCAGCAAGCGCCTCAAATCCCGGCCTGTCTCTGCCCACCGTCCAGCTCCAAAGTTGCTCCCACATTTAGGTACTTGTCACAACAGCACCCCACTTCTTGGTGGCAGTTTCCGCCCTAGTCAGCTGATATAACGAAATACTGTAGACTGGGAGGCTTAAATACCAAACGTTCATTTCTCACAGTTTTGAAGGCTGAGGAGCCCAAGAGCCCAAGTGCTGGCTGGTTGGTTACTGGCGAGGCCTGTCTTGCAGATGTCTCGGATGTCTGCTTCTCGCCATATTCTCACATGGTGGGGAGGGACGCGGAGAGAAAGTCACCCCCCCACACACACTCACATGCACACCTCTCTGATGTCTTCCTGCAAGGGCACTAACACCATCGTGCAGGCCCCACCCTCATGGCTTCATCTAAACCTAATTACTGCCCCCAAACCCCTTCTCCAAACACCATCGCACCAAGGATTAGGGCTCCAACGTATACTTTTAGTGTGGGAGGTGCAAGCACTCAGGCTGCAGCAGCCCTATAGCCAATGCTCTACCTCGTCTGACTTCGAATTTTGGCTTAGATTGGCCTCCAGATCTTGCCCAAGAAGGACACAAAGGGTAAGAGTGAAAATATCTATGTAATAAGCATTGTCGCTGCATTGCATGAATGAGGAGCTGAGGCTCAGAGAGGCTGGGTGACTTGCTCAGAGTCACACAGCAGGTGTGCAGAGAGACAAGAGGCAAAGACCAAGGCCTGCTGCCTCTTATATACTGGGATGCAACTGGAGTTCTCCACTGTGGCCTGCTCACTGAGCTCTTGATTTGGGAAGGAGTCACAGAGAAGGGGTGTCTTGGCTGACTGTCAGCATCTGCTGGCCTCCGAAGATGTGCTCAAAATCTCCCAAGATCCTTCAGGACTGAGGCTCTGCCAAGGCATGGAGGGAATCTCACACCCTCCTTCCTGGGAGGAGAAGGCAGACATTATCACGAAGCTGGTAATCTAATGAGTCAGCCAGGAGAGGCCGTGGCCGCTGGACTCTGAACCACATAACCAAGAAGTCCCTGGCCTCTCCCCCTGCCCTGTCCCCTGCCTGTCGTCCCCACTCACCTGAAGGGCCACCTCAAGTTTGAGTCCTCAGAGGCTCAAGTCCCTGTGCCCGCCATCCTCTGGCACCTCTACTCCATTCTGGGTCCCTCCAAGGGTCTCCTCTCCACAGTGGTTAGAGTCATCTATCAATAAAATGACTCAGAAACTGACTGATAGCAGAGGCCCCTCGGGTCTCTGTCTGGAAGGCTGTGCAGGTGTGTCTGTAATAGGGCAGGTCCTCCAGAGTCGAGGACTCCCAGGCGAGTGCTCTATTAAGGATGTGCTCTGTGGAGAAACTGGCCAGGGAGCAGGAAGCAAGATGGGGAAGGGGGCACGCCGAGCAAGGGGCAATGTTGTGATGTCCCATGAGGAAAGCTCTAGCCTGATCCTACAGGGGAGCCCAGAGCCCAGGCACACCTCAGCGTCTGCCCTGACCTGGGCCAGGGGCTCTCATGTTCCTGCACCTGCCAGTTCTTGTGCATTCCCGGGCCCTTCCAGCTCTCTGTGACCGTGGCCACACTGCTCTGGTGGCCTGAGGAGAGTGCTGGAGGAAGAGTCCCTGTGGTGGGACATTGAGGGGAAAGCTCACCGGGCTGGGGAGGGTGTGGAAGGGATGGGGGGATTTGCAAGGACACCAACAAGCAGAGTCTGCAAAAAAGACCACTAACCCTCCTGCTGGTGGGGTCCCAGGGCATGTGCTGCTGCCGTCTGCTGCCAGCGGTGCAGGGAAAGGCAGTCTTCTGCATGCGGTCTGTCCACCCCTCTTGGTGGCATAAGAATGGACCTCAGGCCTGGACTGCTTCCTTCCCATGAGATAAAGGGTCCCACAGCCTGTGCGTGTGTGGGAAGGCCATTCCTGGTTTCAGACTCAGCGTGTCCTCCTTTGTCCTGTGTGAGTGCATGCATCACAGGGCACCTGGCCAACCCCATGACTGCAGGGAGGGGATGGAGTCCTCCTGCTGCCACACGAGAGGGCAGGAGGTGCCAGCAGGCCAATGGCCCTGCCTCGGGTGAGGGGGGACCCACTGGCCACAGGGACCAATGCTCACCACTGAAGATGGTCTCATGCTGTCCCTTCTCTATATGAGCAAAGCCTCGCTCCAGCCAGCGCTCGACTGCACGTGTTTTCCTTGGCAACTCCGATGCCAGGATGCAGGGGGCAGGGGCACTCGCACTTCTACTCCTGATAACAGTCAGCAGACGCCACTTGCTCGACAAAAGGGTCATACTAGAGACCAAGGCTTGTACAGGCTACTAGGAAACTCTGTCCCCAGCACAGCATTGGACATTTTCCCCCCAGGGTCAGCTTCTCCCAGTACAGTGTGTGATAACCCCCCTCTCCCCACACATGTCACCAGGGGTGTGGGGAACATGATCAGGACAGGCAGGATTGACAGCTCTCCCAAGACTTTGGCCACATCCTGGAAGCTCCTGGATGTTCTGACCTTTGTCCCTGAACTCTAAAAGAGCCTTGCCTTGGTGTTTTTGACTGCACCCAGTGGACCCCCATTGCATCAAACATGGGGGTTACCCAGGGCCTTTGTGAGCCTATTGGCCATATATTAGGCCACAGAGTAGACCACAATAAATATCAATATGCAGATTTATGGCCTCGTTCCCCTCCCACAATGTGACAACATAGAAATAACAAAACCAAAGGCAAAGGAAAAAGCTCTAATACTCCACTAAATATATCTTGAGTCAAAAAAGACATGAGCATTTCAATGGCAGAATATTTTAAAAATAATTACCTTGAGAACACTAACTTTAGGGTATAGACAAAGCAGAAATCACTGGCAAATTCATAGTACCAAATATTTTTATTGTAAGAAGACATAAAGGAAGTAAATGAACTACATACAAAAGCCAAAAGATAGAAAAAAGAAACACAAAACAAATGCAAGGAAAGCCAGAGAAAGAGGTTGACAAAAATAGAAATTAAGTTGGAGAATGGGAGAAAAAGGTAGAATTGATAAATACATTTGAGAGTTAACTCTTCCAAAAACTAAATACTCATTCCTTATCTATTTGGGTCCTGTCAACAGCCCTATTTCACAGATGAGTTAAGAGGGTCACAGAAGGAAACCTGATGTTGCTGAGTGAGGCCTTGGGGAGCCCTGAGGGAGCTCAGGACCCCAGCTCTCAACCTGGTGTTCTTCTGTAGAGCTCAACACGTCCCTCCAAAGGTATTTCAGTTTCCTGGGGCTACAGTAAAAAGCTACCGGAAGCCGGGAAGCTTAAAACAACACAAATCTGTTTTCTCACTGTTCTGGAAATTGCGAGTCCAAAATCAAGGTGCTGGCAGGGGACCTCTTTTCAGCTTCTGTCAGCTCCTGGTCTTCCTTGGCATTGCTTGGCTTGAGGACGCATCACTCCAATCTTTTTCTCTGTTGTCACATGGCGCTTATCCCAGAGTATGTCTCTCTGTGTCCTCTCCTCTTCTCATATGGACACAAGACATTGGATTTAAGGCCCGCCCTAATCCAGTATGACCCCCACCTAAAAACATCTGAAAAGACCTTATTTCCAAATGAGGGCACAATCTAGGCTCCGGGGGTGGGGGGGTGCTACTCAACTCAATGCACAACCCAGTCTGCATTTGGGACCAAAAAACACCTCTGCCTTTCACAGCCCAAGCTCACTCCCAGGCAGAACAAATGAGTGGATGTCCACACGCCTCCCAAGTTGCTTATCTCCTCAGGGACAGAAAATGCAACACTGGCCCCAAAGTGGGGGGCCACTCCGGGCAGGCGCCAGCCTGATGTGTCTGTGTGCCTGCTCCCTGGAGGAGGCAGCCCCCCACTCCGCGCAAGCCGTGCAGGCGCAACTGCGTGCTCACCCCGGGACTGACAGTGCCAACACGAATGCAGCAAGGGGAATTTTTAAACTACATTGGCCAAAAATTTCAATGACTTAAAGACAAACCCTAACTGTAAGCCCAGAATCCAGTGATGAGACATGGGTCCGTTTCATTTTTAGTAATGCGATGCATGATACGAATGCTTTTTTGGGTGTTTTCTGTGTGTGTATTTGGTGCTTGGGTCTTTTCTAGCCTTGGGCAACTGAACCCTCCAATGATCCTGTAATGTGGACATTACACTCCTCGTGTCATAGCTGAGGAAACGGGGCTCATGGAGGCTAGTTGGCTTACCTGGGCTTCGCGGCTATGAAGAAGCAGAGTTTAGATTCGAACCCCGGACTTGCTGGCTCCGGGGCCTGCATGCTCACCAGCAGGGCAGGCGCAGAGTTTATTTATCAGACAGTGAGAACATAAGATGCTTGGAGTTTGGACAAGAAAGCTAAGTGGGGCAAGCAGTATTCCTGATGAGACTCGGGCTGGTTTTACCCAGGGACAGCTCTCTGATCCTGGCCCTGCCGACGGGTGCTTCTCATTAGTGCTTCCCACAGCAGGACTCAGCCCAGTCAAAGGGTTTTCGGAGCAGCCCACCTGGGCAGGCCAGCTTGCCCAGGGCCGGCGTCTCAGCAGTGTGCGGCTGCTCTGAACCTGGCAAAGGCTTTCTGGAAGTCAGTACTGGGAGGTACAGATCACAGGGCCAGAGCCGGACAGGTGAGCTGGCCGTGGGCTGCAAACACCCCAGGAGCCTGCCAGGAACTACTGATATACTTCATTCCCCCCTGCCGCCACCGCGGACACTCCAGCCTGCAGAGAGGATGCTCCAGTCTCCATCTGGAGAGCACAGGGCAGCCAGGAGCAAGGCGACCGTCCCCTTTGAGGGCAGCTTGGGGACAAGCATCCTTCACGGTGGAGCCCAGGCCTCCGAGACGGGGCTGGCCTTTGCTTCCCTGTGACGTTCTGAAGTCCACCTGTAGCTGCAGGTATCGAAGCCAAAGAACAATCCTTGCGGGTGGTGGGATTTCTGTTGAGAAAACTCTAACTTGCTCTTTCCCTGCGACTCAGGAAATGAACCATCCTTCTTCCCTGTTCTCAGTCAAGTGCCCGGGTCTGGCAGACTGAGCCCCAGAGTTTGGCAGGAATGTGGTATGTGACCGTGGTGCGTCCTCTCCCGGATGACTGCGAGTCACCTGGTCTCCACCTGTGCTCCCTCTCAACTCCTGTTTCAGATTTTTGGTGTAAATCCTGTACTGAGGGCAGACCTGGGTCAGCAGACGGCCCTGTGAAGAAGCAGGCCAGGGCCGGGCAAAGCTGGTGGCCCCGGCCGTTTGATACCTGCTGTCAGGTGCACAGAGATGCCCCTCCGGATTGCTGCAGGGGTTGGAGGGCGAGTGGGACTGCCCACTGCATAGGGCTGTCTGTTCCCTGGTCCCAGACAAGGCCAATGGATCTGTCTAGGGTCACTGGGGGAAGGAAGCAGCTCCTCCCGAAGCCTGGGCGGTTATGCCAACGTGACACCCTCCGCCCCCCATGCGGTTCTAGAAATTCGTGCTGCAATTAGTGGCCCTTCCGTGGAGCAGCAGGCTCCCGCCCCGATCACTCACACACCTCGGCCTGTGCCAGGGGTGTGTCTGCAGTGAGCCTGCCACAAACTGCCCTTGCTGTCCCCTTTTGTCGGGTGCTTGCCGGGAGCCCGGGTAGATTACTGGGGCGGGAGTCAGGAGGCCCAGGAGAGTCGTTCATCTCAAAGAGTGGGCTCTGCTGCTCCGTGGGCGCCTGAGTGACAGACGCTGTGCTTTGTAGATCATGACGCTGAAAGGCCATGATTGGCCTCTTGCCTTGAGAAGGTGCAGATGACTCAGCCGGAGCTGGGTGGCGTTCTCCGGTTGGACGGTCTCCTTCTCATCTCTGCTCCCACCTCCACGTGCCCGGGACACCCTACCCACCCACCGCAACCCGGGGCTGGGCTTTGTCCTCCTCACGAGCCCTGGAGACAAGCCCATCATTCCACAGTGGGGAAACTGAGGCCCAGAGAGGGGCGGTACCTCTCCCAAGGCTGGGCCGCAAGGGTGCCCGGCGCCAGCCCTAGTCCAGTGTCCCCAGCTCCCCCTGAGGATGAAAATAGCATTAAGGACAACACCCAGACCCTCGAGCTTTTGCCATGTGCCGGGCGCTGTAGACCCAGGGGGGGTCCTCAATTCCCCTTGTCCCCACCCACGTCTGGGTGAGAAGTGGCGCCGTACGGTAGAACGCTCTGTGAGGATGGTGGCGTTCTCCGTCTGTGCCTCCGACTTGAGCACTGGACACTTGGAATGTGGCGGGTGTGACAAAGGAACTGGCTGTCCTTTTCCATTTAGCTTTAATTAATTAAGTTTAAATAGCCACGGGGGGCTAGGCTCTCGGGATGGGACAGCACAGTTCTAGACCATCTAGAAGCCAGCCGCCTGGCCCAGCCTCCATGGTGCCCGCCCTGTCCCAGACATGGTCCGTGGCCCCTATGGCCTGTGGGCCCTGCTGCTCCTCTGAGCTGTGCTCTCTGCTCCTGCCCGTTCTGCCCGCTGCCCTCTGCCCTGGCCTACTGGCTCTTCCTGCGCATGCTCGCTCCCCAGCCTCAGGACCTTTGCACGGTGTCCCCTCTGCTGAATGCTCCTTCCCGAGGCAGCCCATGGCTTGAGGCCTCTCTGCCTTCAGGCTCCACCGTGAGGGTCACACATCGGCGATGCGACCCCCTCCCCATTCCCCTTTTAGCAGATGTATTTTTCCCCAAAGCATCTACTGCCACCTGGCATCAGGTTACTTTTTTTTTTTTTTTTTGAGACAGAGTCTCACTCTTTTGCCCGGGCTAGAGTGAGTGCTGTGGCGTCAGCCTAGCTCACAGCAACCTCAAACTCCTGGGCTCAAGCGATCCTCCTGCCTCAGCCTCCCAAGTAGCTGGGACTACAGGCACACTCCACCATGCCCGGCTAATCTTTTCCATATATTTTTAGTTGTCCGATTAATTTCTTTCTATTTTTAGTAGAGATGGGGTCTCGCCCTTGCTCAGGCTGGTTTCGAACTCCTGAGCTCAAACAATCCGCCCGCCTTGGCCTCCCAGAGTGCTAGCAGGTTACTTTTTAATTTGTTGATCATTTCCTGCCTCCCCTGCCGGGAATGTGATTTCCATGAGGACAGGGAACTTTTTCTTTGTTTTTTTTTTCTTTGTTTTTTTCCTTCACAGATACATCCCAAGCTCCTGGGACAGCTCCTGGCATACAATAGGTGCTCAATAAATGCTGATGGTTTGGAGGAAAGATGATCCCAGCCAATCCTCACTGTCCTCCAGAAGGAAGGTATCCTTACCCCCAGGCGACAAGTAAGAAAACTGAGGCTGGGTGTGAGCTTTGCGCATCCACCTTGGAAACCCCTGGGCTTAAGCACCACCATGCCCCAGCCATGAGACCACCTTAAAGCCTCAGTTTCCTCATCTGTGAAATGGGGATAAGTAAGCACCTACCTCGTGGTGTTGTTCTGACACTCTGAGCCAGGTGCTGGGCAGTCGGTGAACTTGACCTCCCTCCCACTTCCTCCCCTTCGGAGAGAGCTGACCTCTGGGTGTCTGTGTATAATGTGGCAGGGTCCCCAGGAGCTCTAGGCCCAAAGGGACTGACCATAGCCCTGGGTTAGGGGGAAGGTTTGCTAGATGGTGCCGGAGAGGGATGTCTTCTGCCTGGCAAACTCCTCTCTGGGCAGACGAGAGGAGGGGGCGTGGGGTGTAGCCAGCAGCAGGGACCAGGGTCTGGTCCAAGGAGCTGGAAGGCTTCCTGGGGTTCTTACAAAGCACGGCTTCCCTGTCCCCAACTTCCAAGCCTGGGCAGTCCGCGTTGTCTCACGCTGCCGTGGGGTGTGGGGGCAACACTGGTGAACCTGAGGCCCAGGACAGGGTTCCTGGTAGTGTTGCCTGGCATGTGTTTGGGAGCTGGACCCTTGGCGGTGGCTGGACAAGGGGTGGCAGGGAGGAGTGGCACCATGCGTATGTCCCAGAACCCTGAGCTTGGCGTTTGAGGCCTGCCCCCAGGCCTGGCTCACAGAAATATGCTAAGCGTGGACGAACAGATGGGTGATCACCAGGAGGGATGGAGGCAGGGATGGCCCCTGCCTGCAGGAAGCTGAAAGTCCAAGCAGAGGTGACGTGAAACCAAACAAGCCCCATTCCCTGAGCTCTGGGCTGGAGCAGAGGTGAGCACAGGAGCTGGGCTGTGCCGGGAGAGAAGTCAGGAGGGGCTTCCCAGAGGAGGGCACATCGAGCGGCCTTGAAGGATGCATAGGAGTCTGAGCCAGACGAGGTGGAAAGGAGCCGCCCAGGCAGTGTGAAACACGTGCGGTTGGGACAGGAGAAAGGCCCAGGAATTCGGGGAGTTAACCTCTTTCCCAGGAGCAGCGGGATCCATGAAGACTTTGAAGCGGGGAGATGGCAGAGTGGCACTTGGTTTCTTATAGCTCACCCAGCTTCAGGGTGGAGGACGGACTGACCAGGGTGGTGGGCGGAGAGCGGCAGGGGCTGTTGCTGGGTTTGGGTTGGAGCAAACGCAGGGGTGTACCCGAGACACTCCCCTCTTCCGTCTGTAGCCAGCTGAGTGGCTCCATGGGGACTCCCCAGGGATCTGGCCAAATTTCCAGAACTCTCTGGGGGTTTCAGACACCCTCACTGCTCCCTCCAGCCTCGTCTTCTGGTGGGGTGGAAATTTCCCTAGGTCAGAGGCTCCGTCTCCCAGCCCAGCGACACCCTTGTTTCTCAGTGGCCTCTGCCCCTCCCCAAGCAAGCCCCTTGGAGGCTCAGCCACAGACAGAAGGACGCAGTGAGAAAGGAAGTCAGAGTGTCTGACTTCTCGTTGCAGTGTCAGGCCCCTGTAGGCAGGGCTTGGGTTTTACCGGCATGTCCCCAAGCCTAGGCAGAGCCTGACACAGAGTGGCCCCTTGGTGAGCATGCGGCGTGAGACTGCGCACAGCCACAAGGGCTCTGTCGGGAGGTGGCTGACAGCCAGACAGGACAGAACTTCAGTGCCACCCTCTCTGCTTGGCACAGCAGCCCCTCACCCTACCTGCCACCTCCTCCTCTCCTTGGTCACCCCCCTTCTAGGTGCTTCTGCCTCTGGGAAGCTTTCTGGGGCCCTCCCTGCACCCGCACCTCCTCCCCAGCCCTCACCCTGTGCTATTAATTAACGAACGGGGTGATGGTTTGTTTCTGTCGCGCCCACCAGACCTGGGTCTCTTTCGTCTGCTTCTGTACACCTGGTGTTTGGAGGGATGCCTGTCCCACGCAGGCTCTGCACGAACTCCTGTCGAATAAAGGAATGAGCGCTGAACAACCAGGTGACGGCCACCGCAGCACCGCGGTTAGAACCGCTGGGTGCAGGGTCCGCGGCCACAGGGGTGGAAGACGGTGTATGCTTCTGCAGCCGCTCCAGGCCACCAGGCCAGAGCTCTGGAGTTAAGTGGATCCGGGTCTGCAGGGGGCAGGCGCGGCTTTTCACACCCTTTTCACACCCCGTCACTCATCACTCAATCCAGAGCAGGCAGCAGCCTCCGCGGCCTCCCTGCAGCCCGCTCTCGGCGTCCCTGGGGAAGTGGGAACAACGCAAATCCCTCACGCATGTTCCGTCAGTCCCCGCCCGTCCTGATAAATGCCCTCCTCCAGTGTGGGCCTCGGAGAACGTACTGTTGCCGCAATATGGTGTCTTCAGAACATGAGTCACAATTCAAAGAAAACAATGGGTGTGATGGTGCGTGCCTGTAGTCTCAGCTACTGGTGAGGCTGAGGCAGGAGGATCGCTTGAGCCGAGGGGTTTGGGGCCAGCCTGGGCAACATACTGATACTCCATCTCAAAAAAAAAAAAAAAAAACAAACCCCAGAAAAAAGAAAACAAGCCATGGATCCTGCGGAAACTTCTGGCATCAGGATATGGTGGAAGACTTGGGTAGGCCTGGTGTTCAGAGCTTGCACTCTGCAGTTGGAGGACTTGGGTTGAAGTGTTGGCCCTGCCACTGCCTCGTGGGCAGTCTGGGCTACCCTGGGCATCTGCTTCTAGTCTGTTCCGTGGGGCCTGGAAACCTCGCCCTGCCGAGGGTGCAGCCCGTGCCTGGCACGTGGGAAAGATTGGTCAAGCCTCGGGCCTCGGGGCAGTTCACTTCCTTCTGCGGTCAGTTTCCTCATCTGTAAACGGGGAATGGGGGTTGCTCTCACAGGAGGCTGGGAGGACGCGATAAGGTAATTGACGGTGGGAGAAACAGTAACCAAAGCTGGTAACATTTGCTGAGGACTTAACAAGCGACAGGTACCATTCAAACTGCTTTGTTATCCCCGTTTTACAGAAAACTGAGGCAGGAGGCATCAGGTGATCTGTCCGGGGTCCCACAGCTATCGAGCCTCACTTCCGGCCAGTTTGGCTCTGAGGCTGAGCCCCTGGGGTGACTTCCCCACAGGTGGAGAACAGTGGCAGCACCGCACCCAGGAGCCTCTGCAGGTGGGCAGAGAGCCTGCTGCCCCTCGCCCCACCGCTGCAGAGGTGCGGCTCTGCTCCCTTCCAGGTCACACGTGCCTCCCCCGCCTCAGGTCCCTCCCTGCACCTCAGCTGCCTGACAGGGCTGCCCCCTGCCTGGACTACCTCCCTCCGTGCCCCTCAGTGGGGCAGACACACCTGACCATCGACAGTGGTTCTGTCTCCAGCCATCGCTCCCGGACACTCCCCGTGCCTGGCTGCATCCAGCCCTCCCATTGAGGCTCACGTGTCACCTCCCCAGGGACACCTTCTCTGACTGCCCATGGGGTGCTCCTGCGGCATCTTGGTTCCCACGGCCCTGGCCTGGAAGCCCGATGCTGTGCTGTCTCCGTACAGATCAGCCACTCCCACTGACCCCTGGGCGGCTCCAGCCTCATCCCTGTATGCTGGTCCCTGGGTTGCCCGCCCAGCAGGCTCTGGGGAGGAGGCAAGGGTGTGGGAGGGGTTATTATTTAGAAGCCGGGGAGCCTCGAGGCAGAAGCAGGCCACGTGCCTGGGCTCAGGATGAGAGGGAGGCCCAGAGCGAGAGGACCGAGGGCAGATGGGCCATCTGGGCCGGGTGGGGGGGACCTGAGGACAGTGGGGCTGGGCGAGGGCTGGGGGCTGACGCTGCTCCTGGCAACAGCTTGTGCCGCTGGGGCCCACTGTGCCAGGCCCTGGGCTGGGACTGCCAGGATGGAAGGCGGGGTCCCCTCCCCATGGAGCTACCCCTGAGGGACAGGCAACTGGCAGGTGATCCAGAGGACTGGGGACAGTGGGTGGCAAGGCCTGGGGGCTGGACAAGCCGAGGGGTGGAGCCCCCATCCCAGGATGAGGGGCTGGGGGACCCGTCTGTCCCCAGAGAGCTGCAGAAACAGCAGGAGAGGTATGGCTGTGAGGGGCAGGGAGGAGAAGCCCGTAGAGACTGGGGCACCGGAACACCAGGAACCAGCTGGGTTGTGGTCATCTCCACCGGCACCAGTGTGGCTAGAATAGTGCTCCCAAATTCATGCCACCCAGAACCTCAGAGTGCGCCCTCCTTTGCAAACAAGGTCTTTGCTGCTATAATCATGTTAGATGGGGTTGTGGTGGAACAGGGTGGGCTTGATCCGATGCCTGATGTCTTTGTAAGAAGAGAGGACGCAGAGAGACACTTGCTGGGAGGAAGGCCGCGTGAAGACCGGGCAGAAGTTGGAATGACGTGTCTAACAAGCCACCACCAGAAGCGGGGCAGAGAGGAACTGTCCCCTAGCGCATCCAGAGGGCAGGACCCTGCCAACGCCTTGATCCCAGACTTTGGCCTCCGGAACCGTGGGAACACGTTTCTGTTGTTTAAGCCCCCAGCCTGTGCTGACTTGCTATGGTGGCCACGGGAAACTAGTACGGACCCTGAGGCGCCTCCTGGTCCCCGGCCCCAGGAGGGCCATGGGGCAGAGATGTACCCAGAGCCCCCAAGTCAACTGAGAGCGGGGACAGTGTGCAGCATTGACACTGAACTCCATTTTAGCAAAACAAGCAAGCAGCGTTTCTGGCGCACCTGAGTTACAGACTGGGATTCGAGCTGCCCCGCAGGGACCGTGGGATTGGCGCTCTGAGAAAAGGCGTCCCCTGGGCCCTCCCCAGCCGCGGCTCCGATGCCTGAGTTGGCGTCATCCGTGACCACTGGGGCAGCTCTGGAGGCCAGCGTGTGAGCGGCCACTGCGTCAGCTGCCCACATTAATATTTGATGGTGTTGAATTGCTTTCTTTTGAGACTGAGAGAAAGAGGCCATTACACACGGGTAATAAGATGCACTGGGCTGCTCAGCGCCGTCGGGGCCTGGGGAGGTCGAGGATGCCGTGAATAATTCATCTACCTATAATGATTTTTCTAGCCCTTGCGTCACTCTTGGCCAGCAAGAACCTGACCACCCCCACCCCCCAGCCCGTCCTGGCAAGCCGGCTCAGTGCCTGGCCACTCTCGGTCACAGCCGCCCGGGTGTGAAAGGCACATGTTTCCCTTTGCTGGTTGGCCTAGGACTTGGCCTTGGTTTCCCCAGCTGCACCAGCAGGAGAGCGGTTGCCCTGCCCCCACCCCTCTACCCCGCACAGGAGGTGCCGTGGGGCTGGCTGGTGTGGCACTGGCCCTGGAGTCTTCAGCACCCAGGTGCTGTGACCCTGAGCAACTGCTCCCCCTCTCTGGGCCTTGGTCTCATTACTCTGCAGAACGGGGCTGGCTGCACTCTGCCCTGCCTGTCTTGCAGGGCTTTATTTCTGCCGCTGTGATTGAATGTTTCCAGTATCTTCCCGGTACACGGCGTAATATCAGCCGTGCTCATTTCATCTTTTCACCCTGCGCGGGCGGATGCGCCGTGCTCACAGAGCGGGCAGAGTCCCAGTGGGGGAGGTGGCCGGGGCAGGGCACTGACCAGGCAATGGCTGTGCACACTGTGCATGGCGGGGACCCCAGGGAAGAGCTTGAGCGGCCTGGGATGGAGAGTTTGCCTGCCAGGCTCTGAGGTGACTGCCTGGAAGTCATCTCACGGGTAGAGGAACCAAACGTACACAAGGTGACAGCAGCCACCACCGCCATAAAGTGGTCCAACACGCTACTAAATGGGGAGCAAAACTCTCCCCTCTCCCCTGCCCCACCACAGACAACGTTTATATTCAAGAAAGGCTTCATCCGCACACTCTGAGTCACTTCCAAGGGTTTCCTGCCGACTTCAAAGAACACCCCGCTGGCCTGCGAGGCCTTTTCCAGACCCGTTTCCTACCACTTCTCCTCTCGTGTTCCTGCAACTCCTTCTTTCTGTTGCACAGCATTGCCGGATCGATTGCCACCACGGGGCCTTTGCAACTGCCGTTTCTGCTCCAGGCATGGTCCCCCACCACATTTTTCCTTGAGCTTCCTCAGTGTCAGCTCAGACATCACCTCCTCACCAGGGCCTTCCCCGAACACCCCCCAGCTCTCCCCACCCCCAGCCACCGTCACCATGTCTCAAATAGCCCTTTGAATTTTGTCTTGCAGCATTTAACGCTATAGGACGCTTCCGAGTGCAGTCGCGTCTTTGCCTGTTTGGGGTCTGTCTACCCCCAGCGTTGTAAACGCACCTGCGCAGCGGCCATGCCTTGGTGCCAGCATCTCAAGGCACAGCGACTAGCGCATCAGCACCTCTTAATAAGTATTCGTTGCAGTCGAGCTCTGAGCAGCACCCACACTTGCTGGTGCTCATGTCAGTGTGTCCACCAGACCCCACGGGAAACAGAACCCACACAGGAATTAGAACAAGGAAAGTTAAAAGGTTCTTGGCTATCACAGGGATGTGGAATAAGGAGGGGGTGTGTTGCAAGAGGTGAGAGAACGTTCAGGAACATCATGGTAGCAGGTATGAGGAGCAGCTACTACCCTGGCTCTGAGACAGAGCAGCCAGGGAAGACCCTCCCCCAACCCAGACCTCAGTGCAGAAGGCACAGCTGTGGCTCAGTGGACATGGCTATGCACTGCACCCCAGAACGTGCTGGAAATCCACCCTGTAGTAAGGCTGTTCTTGGAGAGATATCTTGCTGGAGGCAATCGGCTACAAACCCACCTTAGAGAGATCAGGGAAGCTGCTGACCACTGTACTGCTGGAGCTGGGTGCTAGCGAAACCCCCTGCACCTCACACCCCACACCCACTGCAGGAGCCTGCCCAGCGCACAGCAGAGCCAGGAAGAAAAACCCCTTCCTCCTGCCCTGTCTCTCCAACGCCCTCACTGACACAGCTTAGCACGGTACCAGCAGACAAAGAAAAACTCCTAAAAGTCCCAGCTCATTTCTCACGCAGCAGGCAATGAAGGGCAGATTTGGAGCTAAGAGACAGCAAGTCGATAGCTGGCATGGTCCAGCCTTGGCTACTCGATGTGCACACGTACACTTCAACACACATTTGAACTCCCGTACAACAGTAAAACAACTTTATATTTCCCCCTACAAGACCCAGCTGCATATCTTACAAGCGGCAAAGTTTTCGCTCTCTCCCTGTAATGCGGAGATACGCAGTCCCAGCATTGTTTACCTCGCTGACTGTATGAATTACGACTCAAATTCATTTGCATTCCCACTAAGTATTTTGTTATCTACACACTAAGCTGTAAAGTTAATTACCAACAGTCTGTAAATAAAATAAAAATGGGAAGACAGGAGAAGCAAGGGGATAGCCTGTACAGATAAGTACATATATATGACAAGCAACGAGAAAATAGGCTAAGCTGTTACAGGACTCATTTTTGTAATTTAATTGTGAGGCTGGAATTGCTATCTCTGGCTTCCTTCTTCACATTCTGCACTCCCCCCGGCCTCAGCCGGAGCCTCGGTGGAGTGATCCAAACCTTCCTTCATAAAGGCTATGAGTCCTCAGTCACCCTACACTTTTTTAGTTGTTGTACTTTTCCATTAACCATCTGCTATGATCTGAATGCTTGTGTCCTCCCAAAATTGATAATGTTGGAATCCTAAATCCCTAGGTGATGGTCCTAGGAGGTGGGGCCGTTGGGAGGAGAGCCCTCACGACTGGGGTTAGTGCCCTTATCACAGAGACCCCAGAGAGCTAGCTTGCCCCTCTCACCACGTGAGGACACAGCAGGAAGGTGTCATCTAGGAGGAAGCAAGCTCTTAGCTGACAGCCAATCCGCTGGTGCCTTGCTCTTGAACTTCCTAGTCTCCAGAAACATGAGAAATAAATTTCTGTCATTTGTAAGAGACTCAGTTTATAGTATTTTGCTATGGTAGCCAGGATGCACTAAGATAGAAAACTGACACTGAGAGGCAAGGTTGCTGCTGTAGCAAATACCTGAAAAAGTGGAAGTGGCTTTGAAACCGGGTAACGGGTAGAGACTGTAAGAGTTTCCAAGCGCAAGCTAGAGAAAGCCTTTGTGGCTGAGAGTGGAACATGAAGGACAGTGCTGGGGAGGACTTGGAATGGGAGGAGGAGGCTGCAGAAAAAGCCCCGTGCTCCCTAGAGAACACCCATGGGGTCGCCAGCAGAATGCTGGCAGAAGTGTGGCTGGTGCAGGCCACTCTGATGCAGCGTCAGAGAGGAAGGAGGAAAGCCGTCCTTGTGATGGAGTACAACGATGCAGAATTGTGTTTGTGTCCCAGTGTTTTGTGGAAGGGAGAGCTTGTGACCAGTGAAATTGGATGTTTGCCTGAGGAAATTTCTAAGCAGAGTGTTGAACATGTAGCCTGGTTTCTCTTGATGGCTCATAGTAAAGTGCAAGAAAGAGAGAAATTATTCATTTTTTAAAATTTCAGAATATTATGGGGGGGCAAACATTTTGGTTACATGAATTACTTTTGTACAGTTTGAGTCAAAGTTGTAAGTGTGTCCATCACCCAGATAGTGTGCATTGTACCCATTAAGTGTGAATTTACCCATCCCCTCCTCCCCTTCTCACCTGCTTGATTTCTGTTGAATTTTACTACCATACGTACACAAGTGTTGATCATTTAGTTACAGTTTAACTGTGAGTACCTGCGGTGTTTGTTTTTCCATTCTTGTGATACTTCACTCAGGAGGATGGTCTCCAGTTCCATCCAGGTTGTTACAAAAGGTATTAGTTCACCATTTTTCTATGGCTGAGTAATACTCCATGGTATACATATACCTCATTTTATTAATCCACTCATGTATTGATGGGTACTTGGGTGCTTTCCACATCTTTGCGATTGTGAATAGTGCTGCCATAAACATTTGAGTGCAAGTGACTTTTTTTTTTTTTTTTTTATAAAATGTCTTTTTTTCCTTTGCGTACCCAGTAGTGGATATTGCTGGATCAAATGGTAGGTCTACTTTTAGTTCTTTGAGGTATCTCCATACTACTTTCCATAGAGGTTGAACTAGTTTTCAGTCCCGCCAATAGTACGTAAGTGTTCCTTTCTCTCCATGTCCACGCCAGCATCTGTTGCTTTGGGACTTTTTGGTAAAAACCATTCTCATCAGTTAGGTGATATCTCATGTTTATCGGCCATTCATTTATCTTCTTTTGAAAAGCTTCCGTTCACCTCTTTTGCCCACTTTTTAATGGGGCTGTTTGATGTTTTCTTGTTGATTTGCTTGAGTTCTTAGATTCTGGTGATTAGCCCTTTATAGGATGTATAGCATGCAAATATTTTCTCCCATTCTGTAGGTTGTCCATTCACTCTATTGATTGTTTCCTTGGCTGTGCAGAAGCTTTTAAATGTAATCAGGTCCCATTTATTTATTTTTGTTGCTGCTGTGATTGCCTTGGGGTCTTCTTCATAAATTCTTTGTGAGGCTGATATCTATAAGAGTTTTTCCAACCACTTCTTCTAGAATTCTTATAATTTCATGCCTTAGGTTTAAGTCTGTTATCCATTGTGAATTAATTTTTGTGAGTGAGAGGTGCAGATCCTGTTTCACTCATCTACATGTGGCTATCCAATTTTCCTAGCACCATTTATTGAATAGGGATTCTTTTCCCCAGTGTATGTTTTTGTCTGCTTTGTCAAAGCTCAGATGGCAATATGAGGATGGTTTTATATTTGGGTTCTCTATTCTGATCCATTGGTCTATGTCTCTGTTCTTGTGGCAGTACCATGCTGTTTTGGTTACTATAGCCTTGTAGTATAACTTGAAGTCTGGTAAAGTGATGCCTGCTGATTTGTTCTTTTTGCTTAAGATTACTTTGGCTATTCAGGGTCTTTTATGTTTCCATACAAAGCATAGAATTATTTTTTCTAGGTCTGTGAAGAATGACATTGGTATTTTAATAGGGATTGCATTGAATCTGTAAATCACTTTGGGTAGAATAGACATTTTAACAATGTTGATTCTGCTGATCCATGATCGTGATGTGTTTTCCATCTGTTTACATCCTCTGCAATTTCCTTCCTCAGTGTTTCATAGTTCTGCCTGGAGAGGTCTTTCCCCTCCTTGGTTAAATATATTCCTAGTCATTTTATTTTCTTTGTTACTACTGTGAAAGTTATAGAATCTTTGATTTGATTCTCAGCTTGACCGTTGTGGGCATATTGGAATGCTCCTGATTTGTGTACATTGATTCTGTAACTTGAGACTTTGCTGAATTTATTTATTAATTCCAGGACTCTCTTGGCAGAATCTTTGGGGGTTTTCTAGATATAAAATCATATCATCAGCAAAGAATTATAGTTTGACTTCTTCTTTCCCCATTTGGATACACTTGATTTCATTCTCTTGCCTGATTGCTCTGGCTAGGACTTCCAGCACAATGTTAAACAGAAGTGGTGACAGTGGGCAACCTTGTCTGGTTCCAGTTCTAAGCAGGAATGCCTTCAATTTTTCCCCATTCAGTATGATGTTGGCTGTGGGTTTGTCGTATATGGATTTTATAATATTGAGGTATGTTCTATCTATGCCTACTTCATTGAGAGTTCTTATCATAAAAGTGTATTGAATTTTGTCAAATGTTTTCTCTGTGTCTATTGAGAGGATCATATGGTCTTTGTTTTTGCTTCTATTTATGTGGTGAATCACATTTGTAGATTTGCATGTGTTGAACCATCCCTGCATCTCTGGGATGAAGCCCATTTGATTGTGGTGGATTATTTTTTGATGTGCAGCTGAATTCAGTTTGCTAGGATTTTATTGAGAATTTTTGTGTCTATATTCATAAGGAATATTGGTGTATAGTTTTAAGAGGTATTCCTATGAGCTGTGAGGCAAAAACAGCAAGTAACTTACAAAGGAAAACCCATCAGACTAACTGCAGACTTCTCAACTGAGACCTTACAAGCCAGAAGGGAATGGGGCCTCATTCTCAGTCTTCTTAAACAGAATAATGGCCATCCTAGAATTTTGTGTCAGGTAAAACTCAGTTTCTTATATGAGGGAGAAATAAAGACTTTCTCAGACAAGCAAACACTGAGGGAATTTGTCAAGACCAGACCTACCCTGCAGGAAGTACTCAGAACTACGTTATTCACAGATCAGCACAATACACACCTACCAGTGTAAAATCACCCAAAAGCTAAAGGTCAGAACCAAGATATCACAATGGCTCAAGAGGAAAAACAAAGCAATAAAGCTCAACTCAACAGGATGAACAGAAATCCACCCCACTCATTAATTATTTCAATAAACATGAAAGGCTTGAATTCCCCACTCAAGAGACATAGGCTGGCTGATTGGATAAAAAAATACAAGCCAAGTATCTACTATCTTCAGGAAACACATCTAACCCACAAGGTCTCATTCAGACTCAAAGTGAAGGGATGGAAAACAATATTCCATGCAAATGGAAACCAAAAGAAAGCTGGTGTAGCCATTCTCATATCAGATAACACAGACTTCAAATTAGCAAAAGTAAAGAAAGACAAAGATGGTCATTATATAATGGTGTAGGGAACAATTCAACAGGAAGACATAACAATCCTAAGTATTTATGCGCCTAACACAGGTGTGCTCAGATTCATAAAGCAAACACTACTTGATCTAAACAAAATGATAAACAGCAGCATCATAATAACCAGGGACTTCAATACCCCACTGACAGAATGGGGCAGATCCTCCAAGCAGAAAATAAGCGAAGAAACGATGAACTTAAACGGAAGTCTAGGACAAATGGGCCTAACGGACATTTACAGAACATTCTACCCCAGAACCACTGAATGTACATTCATTAGCTCATGGAACATTCTCTAAGATTGATCACATCCTAGGCCACAAAACATGTGTCAACAAATTAAAAAAATAGGAATTATGCCATATATCTTCTCAGACCATAGTGGAATAAAATTAGAACTCAATTCCAACAGAAACACTCAACTCTATACAAAGTCATGGAAATTAAACAATCTACTGCTGAACCATTATTGGGTCTAGGAGGAAATTAAGATGGACATCAAAATATTCTTCAAACTAAATGACAAAGGGGACACAAGTTATCAAAATCTGTGGGATTCAGCAAAAGCAGTCATAAGAGGAAAATTTATAGCCATAAATGCCTACATCCGAAGGACAGAAAGATCACAAATCAACTAATTAGTCATCTCAAGGAATTGGAAAAGGAAGAGAAAACCAATCCCAAATGTAGCAGAAGAAAAGAAATAACTAAGGCCAGAGCAGAACTAAATGAAATCTATAACAAAAGAATTGTACAGAAGACTAATGAAACAAAAAAGGTGAACAAAATTGAAGGCCTCTTGCTAGATTAACCAGAAACAGAAAAGAAAGGACCCTAATAAGCTCAATTAGAAATGAAAAAGAAGATTTACAACTGATACCGTGGAAAGATAAAATGTCATCTCTGAATACTATAAAAATCTCTATGCACATAAACTTGAAAACGTGGAGGAAATGGATAAATTTTTGGAAACACGCAACCTCCCTAGGCTCAATCAGGAAGAAACAGAACCCCTGAACAGACCAATATTGAGTAATGAAATTGAAGCAGCAATAAAAAATCTCCCAACAAAAAGAAGTCCTGGATCAGATGGCTTCACAGCTGAACTTTATCAGACCTACAAAGAAGAAATGGTACCTATACTGCAGAAATTATTTCATAACATGGAGAAGGAAGGAATCCTCCCCAACTTGTTCTATGAAGTGAAAATCGCCTTTGATACCAAAGCCAGGTAACTACACAACAACAACAATGAAAAGAGAGAGAAAGAGAGAGAGAGAGGCAGGGGAGAGAGAGAGAAAGAGAGAGAGAGAGAAGTGATTTAAAGATAGCATTGTATTTTCTTTTCCCCCAGGTTTCAGGCTTAGAGCCACCTTTAAGATAGCATTGTTAATCAAAAGAGAAGCAGAACTTAAAAAATTGTAAAATTCTCAGCCTATCCATATTGGGAAAAATGAGAAAAACTATTTGGGAGAGAACAAGGATGTAGTCAAGTGACGGATAAGGAGATTGGTACGAATTGGCTGTGGCAACAAAAGCCAGGTGCTACCCATTAAGACAGTGGGGATATCAGTCAGCCATCTAAACAGAAGCCAGAGCCCATTGTCCAGGATTATGGAAGAATTGGGAGCTGCCCCTTCAAGCTCAGGCCCGAGTGCCAGGGCCTAGTACAGGTTGATATCAAAGGAGGGGCCACCACCACTGCCGGCACCACACTGCAGGCTCCAATGCCCTCCCTGCACTCCATCACTGAGCTCCTTGTCCACCCCGGGCATGGCTTCTGTAGGCCATCGTGTGGCATGCACTGTGCCCAGCAAAGATGTAGAGGCATGGCTGCCTCCCCTCAGATTTTGAAGGATGCTCCTGTGAGCCTCAGGGCCCAGACAGAGGAACACTATGGGGATGAGACCACCACAGACAGCCCCTACAAAAGCGACCCCCAGCAGAGCCATAGGGGTGGTGCCACCCCTCAAGTCCAGACCAGTAGAGCCACTGGAATGTGATTCCAGCCTGGGAGAGCCACAGGCATGAGCCTCCAAACCATGAGAGCTGCAGCACTGACTGTGCCCATCAAAGCCATGTGGATAGGACTGTTGCATCAGTGTGTCTGTAGGGCAGAACTTCTGCCCCGGTGGGCCTGGAAGGCAGAGCAACAAAGAAGATTATTTTGGATCCTTAAGGTTCCAGGCTTAGCCAGGACCAGTCACTCTTTCATTCTTCCCTGTTGCTCCCTTTTGGAATGGGAACGTCTGTTCTATGCCTGTCCCACTGTTGTATTTTGCAGCATGTGTTTGATTTCACAGGCTCACAACTAAAGAGCAATTTGCTTCAGAATGAATCATAGCTTGAGTCTCACCCATATCTGATAATGATAATTAGATGAGACTCTGGACTTCATGCTTTTGGGTTGATGCTGGAACAAGACATTTGGGGATATTGGGATGGAACGAATATATTTGCATGTAAGGAGGACGTGAAATTTGGCTGGTCGGGGCAAAATACTATGAACTGAATATTTGTGTCCCTTGAAAATTCGTATGCTGAAATCTTAACTCTTGAGGTGATAGCATTCAGGGGTGGGACCTTTGGGAGATGCTATGATTTGAATGTGTTCCCCCAAAATTCATGTGTTGGAAACTTAATCCCTGATGCAACAGCATTGGGAGGCGGGGCCTAATACGAGGTGATTAGGTCATGAGCACTCTGCCTTTGTAGATGGATAAATGTTGTTGTCATGGGAGTGAATTAGTTCCCACGTCAGTGGCCTTGTTATGAAAGCGAGTTTGGCTCCCTCTTGCTCTCTCACCCTCTCTTGCCCTTCTGCCCTCCACCACGGGACGATGCAGCGCCAAGGCCCTCCCGGATGCCAGCACCATGCTCTTGGACTTCCCAGTCTCCAGAACCCTGAGGCAAATACATTTCTGCTTATTGTAAATTACCCAGTCCATGCTATTCTGTTATAGCAACACAAGATAGACTAAGACATTGTGTGATAGGAGATGAGGGCAGACCCCTCATGACTGGCATTAGTGCCTTATAAAAAGACCTCATAGGGGCCAGCTCGCCCCTCCCACACGTGATGACACCACAGGAAAGTGCTGTCAGTGAGGAAGTGAGCCCTCCATGGACACTGAATCTGCTGCTGCCTTGGGCTTGGGCTTCCCAGCTTCCAGAACTGTGAGAAATGAATTTCTGTTGTTGACGAGCCATTCAGTTTGCGGTATTTTGTTAGTAAATGGACCGAGACACCATTACTGTTGGTCGTGGAAGTACTAAGTGAGATGTCCTTGAGAATCTCCGAATTTCAGACCCAGTCCTCCCTGTCCCCGCTGTGTAGCAACAGCCCGATTTCCCCTGGTAGTCGGGAGCAGTCACTCCAGCCAGCAGAGTCATTTCTTTTTATTTTGATTCAGTGGCTTACGAATTATAAATTCTGCCCAAAACCATATGGACTTGGAAGTGGATCCTTTCCTGTGAAGCCTTCAGATGAGACTCCAGCCCCGGCCGACACCTTGATGGCTGTTGTGAAGTGAAGGTGCCGGCTAAGCCACGTCCAGATTCCTGACCCTGGAAGCTGTGAGACAGAAAATGTGTGTTGTGTGGAGCCTCTAAGTTTGCGGCAGTTGGTTCCATGGCGATAGATAATGAATGCATAGTTACACAAGCTAACACGTTAAATCCAGATTTTTCTACTAAGCGCAGCTATGCCAATGCATTTGGCCTGATCTAATGTTGTATTCCTCCCTCCCTGGTTTAACACTCTTAGAATCTACTCCTACACACGGTCCCCAGGATTCTGCCAATATGTATAAACACAGTCTTGCAATGCTTTCGGTGGGTACGTTTTTGGTGGTCACAACGTGCCCCGTTGTGCAGAGTGTGCAGAGATTGGACCCCAGTTGTGGGCTAGTGACAACAGAATGTGGTTCTGATGGGTTGTGAGGGGCATGGGCACCCCTTTCAGGGCACCTGCCCCTGGTGAGCTCCTCCCAGGGTTTTCACACAGAGGGAAGCCAGTCTCACCGGACAGGAGAGGGCAAGCTGCTTCCCCTGGTAGGGACGGTGCGGCGTGACTTGGGGACTCAAGACTGTCCACGCATTTGGATCCAATCAGATGTGTTCATTCCAGGTTTTGGGACCCTGTTCTTTACTAATCAACGCTCTAACTTTCACATGAGACGCTTGTTGAGCCTGTGAATTCGATTGCCGTATTTCAGCAATCTGCACAATTAAATTTTGTGTTTGATTTTCAGCCCTGTCAGCCCTGCGGCTAAAAGAAGTAAGAGCTTCGTTTAGAGACGTCATGGAAGCTTGCCGGCTCTCGGACCGTGACCGGAGCCGAGGGCTAACGGATCTCAGCTCGTCATTTTCTCTTTGTAAATGCTCAAGCGTATTCCAAAGAATCCATACCTCACCAAACGTTTACGGTCATCATTACCGCCATAATGGGCAAGTTGGCAGCCACCTGGGCTCCGCAGGCATGAGCCACTTCACCACAATCAGCAGCAGGTGACGGCTGATTAACTGCGCCGCCGCTGTGGGTCTGGATGACTAAGATCCCATCTCCAACGGTAAGGAGCTCGGCACCATGCTCGAGCCCAAAGGTGTGACCCAGCCGATCCCCCAGCCCACCTATCACCTGGGACCACTCCTGGCACCAATTTTGTATCTGTCAAGGCATATCTGCCCGCTTCCCACGGCCTTTAGCCGACTGGCCCCGCACGGACTGTGGGGCATGCAGGAGGGTGTGGGGCTTCCTGTGGCTGGGGAAAGTGAGGCCTGCGGAGGGGAATGATCTCCAAGATCACACAGCGGAGACACCTCTGAGTCAGAACTTGAACCCAGGTCTCTGGGCTCCAAATTCAGTGCCCTGGCTGCTGTGAGCCACTGCCTTCTGGTGGCACCTCAGCCATACACAGCTGGGGGTCTTGGGTGACTTAAAGCATGTTTCCCTGGGTTGGCCATACCCCCCGCCCCGCTGCACACATCCCTTTAGCCTGTCCTCATCCTGGCTCCTCCCTTCCCTGGGAACAACTTGGGGATTGAGTCCCCCTACTGTGTGCTAAATACTAAAGACGGTTGTTCCCTGTCACCCTTGTTGCAACCTTGCAAGGTGGGCGCTATCACCCCCATTAAGCAGGGTGGGGGTGACGGAGAAGGAAGTGAGGCTCAGATAGGCAGAGAGACTTGTCCAAAGCCACACAGTTGGGAGGCACCGGTGTTGACTCAACACCAGACGGAAGATATGCCCGACACTCCAATCCCGGGGCTCCAGGAGCCCCCAGCCACTCGCCTGGAGGCAGAGCTGGCTGCAGAGGGTAAGCCTCCGAGGAACGCCAGTCCAGGCCGGGCAAACAACAGGTGCTCCAAAGGGCAGGGCTGGGAGACCATGGGAAATGGCTGCTTCCCTGCGGCAGTGCGGGCTTACCAAGGGAGTCTTGCGGGGCAGCAGGGGGGTCCCCTCCGAGAGGCCAGGGGAGACCCTCTGGAGTGACATTTGCCACCCACCACTCATTAATGGTCAGAGTGGGCGTAAACGGAGCTGGGCCTTTGAGTAAGTGACTGGGGACTCCGAGTCTTGGCTCAGCCCGGGGGCCAGCACGGGCCCGGGAATTAGCGAAGCAAACTCGCCCATGGGGTCAGAGGCTGCTTTGGGCCGCTTGACCAGGATTGACCTTTCAGTGGCTGCCTTTCAAGGTTCCAAAAAAAAGAAGGGGTGCAGAGAGGGAAGGCGTTGTTTTCATGCCTCTCGCTTCATTTGCATAAGGTGAAAAATGTTTCCATAGAAACAACTGGAGTCTGTAATTTTTGAATAACGATTTTTGCACAAAGCACAACGTGTCTTTTTTTGAAGGGGAGTGAAGGAATTCTTAGCAACGTTCCTACCACAGCACGAGGCAAAGTTGCCCGATGCCGGGAGAGCTGCTGGGGCAGAGGGTCCTGACTCTGGCCCCTGCCCTCTCTGGGCTTCAGTTGACCC
>RJWJ010021776.1:0-27547 GCA_004363605.1 Indri indri | reverse complement strand
CTGGCAAATGAATCAATTGGCTATATTCTGTGACCTCTCAGAAAGTATTTTCTCCGAGGAAAAGTTAGGTGCACTACAACTGAGTTGGAACCTTAGGATAGAACTTTGTGATTGAAAGAGACTTTAGAGATCACCAATGCAAGTAAATTTTAAATTCTGGAACTCCAGGGGAACCCTGATATAAAAACCTGTTGTAAGAGAAATGACACTTGTTGAAACACCAGGGCCCAAACCAGGTCTTCCCCACCCCTGCCAGGTTGACTCATTCCTGCTGAGACTGTTCCTGAGCACCTGGCCCATCTTGGTCCCTCTGGTTCCTGATGGGGCAGGACGTGGCCTGAGCTCTACTTGTAAATGGGAATTTGAGTCTCCTGACACCCCAGCTAATGGTCTTTCTACTACACCAATGGTTACCAGACTTTTTGTGGATCCCCAGGACACAGTGAAATGGTCTCTGTGTCTGACAAAGAAAAAAGTACTTGGAGGGGGAGATGGAGCAAGAATCAGGGTCTTTTGATCCATCTTTGACCAGAGCAGCTCTACTTTGCCTTTTTATATAATGGGCTTCATTTTAATATTCTTCCAGCATGGACCATCCCATTGACAAAAAAATAAAAGAGGAAGGAAGGAAGGGAAGGAAGAAAAAAGGAAAGAAAGACCATCACATTACTATCTTATTTCTTCACTCCACTGCTTTTTTCTTAACTAGACTAATCTTATAGTGCCTATATCTTTTTATCTCCTATTTCAGAGGTAAAAGTGGTGATACACACACACACACACACACACACACACACACACACATACACACGCATTCTAGAAAAATTGCAAAGCACTGGAGGCTGGATAGTGAAGCGAAAACTCCTGACTAGAAGAAAGTGGGTGCTTAGCAACCAGGACCACAATGTTTCTGGCCTGGCCACGTAGATCGATTTTATTTTTCAAAGCTCTGATAATAGCTGGAGACTATCCTGTGATCTGGATGAGAGATTCCCAGCATGTCTTTGTTAGCTGTTTTGTTTGACAGGCAGCAGTCAACTTTTACTTCGCTTCTGCCTAGGGAGGGCACTTTGGACCCCTTGCCGCGTCTTCTTGGACAAGCATACAACTGTGGACCACAAGTTGCAGAGAGCTGTTCCGGAAAGCACAAGCCCATAACCAACATGCTTCTTAAATGGAGAAGGATGGGCTCTTGATTGGCAGAAGACACTCTGACTACACCTTCAAAAGATACAGTGCAAAGAAATAGATGTTGAAGTGTTTTATGGGAGTGGGATGTTCAGCTACAAGATGAAGAGGGAGGCACACCCTCACCACTCTGGTGGGAAAACAGTGTTTTTAGGCTCTGCTCCAAATTAAATCATTGTTCTATAATCTATATAAAGATTGAAAAGCCTGACATCTTATTGTACTTGGAAAACAAATGCCATGAAAGCAGCAGTGATACAACAGCACACATATTTGTGTTATGCGTGTGGACTACTATGATGACATTTTATTTTCAAACTAACCTATAAATTCAGAGAATCTAGTCCAGTGGGAGAATTTTTAAAGTGTTTTAGTAAGCAATAGTAAACTAAAAAAGTTTGGCTAATTTTGCAGATGGTCTCTCATGTCAGGGAAAGTTCCTTGACTGTTTGGGACTATCGTGCGGGTTTATTTACATGTTTGTTACTTTGTGCATCTGATTTAGCAGATGAAATCTTCCACCCCTCTAGAGCTCATAAGATTTCAAACACACTTAATGAAGACCAGGAAGGACATGGCCATTTTATCATCCAAAGCCAACCAGGAAATAGCCCTTATGTTGGACAGCTTCTGAGTACTTGGAGAAATCATGAGAAATGGTTATGAAAATAAAAATTTCTCAATTTCCTGCCTTTCCCTTCTCCTTTGGCCGGGTCTACAGTCCCAACAGTCAGCAGGACCCTTGCTTGTTCCCTGTCCTGGGCCATTCTGAGGGGCATTTCCCCAGGACTCCGAGTGCCCTGCCTGTTCCCAGGGGCCGACGGAGCTCCCCTCCCTCCTGCCATTGCCCAGAGCTGCCGCTCTTCCATCATTTGGCTTCTTGGCTTGGCTTTGTGTGTGGGGCTGTGTTTTTTCTGTTTTCTAGCTCACATCTTGTTTGGTGGGGTGGGAATATCTTTGTCCAGATGGTCCCCATCCCAGGACATTTTGCAGAGTGTGTGTGAGCCAGCAACCACCAGGGAATTTCTTTTTTTCCCTTTTGACTCAAGAAGGTCCCTCAGTTTGCTCCATGTTGCCAAGTCTTCCTGTAAATCTCAAGGCAAGCTCCCTTCACCAAACAACTCCCTCTGAAAACACACACAACACACATAAACACACACAGAAGAGTTTTATTGGTTCAAAAATTCGTCTCTGGCAAATGCCCACAAAGGCAAACTACTAAAAAGAGATTTTTATTCCTTTAAAGAGGCTCACTCAACTTCCTTTTGTGACTGCTTTTTAAGCAAAACCCTGGAACCTCAGAAATGCTCTTGGAGCACATGTTCCTTCCTGAGAGGACACACTGTCGGCCTCACCACTCCTACTGGCCCAGAACAAACCTGAGTCCTTTAGAAACAAATGACATGGAATAAACCAGATTGCAAATGAAAGCCGCACCGTCTATTGGAGGCAGCATAATTTGTGTTTATCATGCTCTTTCAGGCGATGCTCTATCCTCCTTTGTCTCATTTTCTTGTTGCACAGTAGACATCTGCTCACAACTGAAATGCCTTAGAAGAACTTGATCCCTTTGGGCCAGGGGAGGTGAGGGTGGAACAGGGGCTACTTTGCCTAAATAGTGCTTATTTAGCAATTCCTGTTCCTATTTCAGAACAATTTTTATTCTCCCTTTCTTCTTTAACATAGCACTACCCTCCCCCCCACCCCCATTGTCTTGCAACGTGCAGGATCTATCTAAGTAAAGGATGTTGTGTTGAATGACTACTCCTATTGAGGGCTTTTAAACACTTTCACATGTGGCATCATTGTTATAGCTGTCATTCCTGTCTTGGAATTTATTCTCAGCTCTGAGAAAGGCTTTTAGCCGTGTGTCAGGCAGCACGTCAGCAGAAATTGCCAACAAGCGTGATTTATATTCAGCCTTTTAGGGCTCAGAGAGTAATGCCTCAGGCCGCTTCAGGTCTGAAAGAGACTAGCACTACACCTTGGCAGTCTGTGACCTACATCTGCCCTTGGTCAGGCAAATCATTTTATTTGAAGGATAATAGACATTTTCAGCACCATATTCCTGAATCTGCTTTCCTTGGTGGTAGATTGCTTCAGAAAGAGGCCTCTCCCTCTTAACTTCATTACCCTATCCCACCCATATTTGCACCTACTTTTCCCCCAAGAATGCAATTTGGGGAAGAGTCGATTTCATTCTGGCTGCCCAATTCTAACTTATAGTGAGACAGAATTGCTAAGATTTGACTAGAGGGATATTTATTCAACATAGTTTGTAAATAGGGAGTTGGATTGAGTATTGTGTTGCATGTCTTTCAATGGAATGATTCTTCATACTCAGTGACATACTCTGCAGGCATTCAACATGATTTTAAAAATCACTTCCGTGTTAGCAAAAATTTGATAAACAAAAAACAAGTTACCAACCCAAACTGATAAATGGATAAATAAAATATGTATATTCATATAATGGAATATTATTTAACCTTAAAAAAGAAAAAAGTACCAACACGTTACAACTAGATGAACTTTGAAATCATTATGTTAAGTAAAAAAAGACAGACACAAAAGACCATGTACTATATTTTTCCATTTGCATGAAATGTACAGAATAGGCAACTACATAGAGATAGAAAGTAGATTGGTGGTTGCCAGAGGCTGGACAGAGGAAGAAATGAGGAGTGACTGCTAATGGGTATTGAGTTTCTTTATGGGGTGATGAAAATTTCTGGAATTAGATGGCTGAAAACTCTGAATATATTAAAACCCACCATATTTTACACTTTAATAGTGTGAATTGTATCTTAATAAAGCTAATAAAGCTGCTTCCCTCCCCTTTCAGTTCCTAAAAAAGGAAAAAAAAGCAAGTCACCTAACTCCATGTACTGATGATGATCTTATTTTTGTAAAAACAAAACAAAACAGGTATAGATATATATTAATAAAAAAGACTAGAATGATGAAGATGGATGGAATCATGAGAATTTTGCATTTTCTTCTTTGTGCTTATCTGTATTTTTTCTAATTACAAAAATTATGCTGGTTTATTTTGGAAAACTTTGGAGATGAACGTCATTTTTAAATTTAAGAAAGAATGGGGTAAATGATGGCTGCTTTAAACATACATTAAACAATTTCTCTTTGTCTTAGAGGGATAGTGCAGGCCAGGGAATTGGGCCCCAAATAGGGACCTTAAACTATGTTACAATGAGCCAGAATTGTGAATTCTTTGTCCTTTATTTCCATTTTTTCATGTTCAGAAAATAGTATCACATTAAACATATTGTGTTAAGTTCATAATAGAAATTAAACATTTCTATTTAAGAAATTTAAATTTCTATTAAGAAATTTAACATTTATTGAATGCACCTGGTTGTCAGGAACTCTGAAAAAGCATTGCCCTGTCAATAATATTAACAAATGTTCTGTCTGGCTGGAAGTGCTTACCTTCAACATTTCCATTCACATTCTGTGGGAGGAAACTTAGTCACCTGGTCATACCTAGCCGCAAGAGAAACTGGAAAGAGTAAGTATGGGGGAACTAGCAGACTGTTACACCAGCTGTTCAGAGAATATTTTTTAAATGCAGCAAAATGATATTTATACATAAAGAAAAATATCTTAATCCAAAAGACAATTTGGATTACAATGGGAGGTAGTATAAGTTGTTGGAACTGTTTACAAATATGGAAACAACTCTTTGATTTGAATGGTTGGTGGATATTCACCTGTCTATAGGCAGGTTATAGAATCAAATGACTCGGAAGTCATTCCGAGCTATGTGATCATTAGTGTTTTTGATCTTTGTTCTTTTTTAAACAGAGATGATTCCTTGTAAACAACTCATATTCTTGTTCACCTTTTGTAGCTAATTTTTGCCAAGTGATGTGCCAACAGGGTGGCTTTTTCATACAAATAACTCATATGTTACCTTAAGGCCTATACCAATTCCTACATTAATTAAGGTAATGGTAGCCATTATAATGAATAAATGCCCAAATTTCAATATCTTAATGGAGTATAAATTTATTTCTTGCTTATGCAATATGAGTACACAATGGGCAGCTTTCAGTGTGGTGAGTCAAGGACCCAGGCTCCTTCCTTCTTTTGACTCTTGATTTTTAGATCCCTGTAATCCTTAACTTCTAGCTGATTGGATGAGGAGAAAGAGGAAACTGGAGGGTGGTATGGGAGGTTTTTATGGCTGAACCTGGGAGTGGAGTACACAACTTCCACCCATAGCCCATTGGCCAAATATCAGTCACATGACCACACCTGACCAAAAGGAGGCTGGGAAATATAGTCTAGCTTCAGTCTTTTTGTCCATCAGGAAAGGAAATGCAATTGGGGAAAAATTAACCAGTTTCTGTTACAACTCCTTATGTCAGAGGAGGTAAAATCTAAACTCTTTATCAAGAAATGCAAAGTCCTTTATGATTGGTTACTACTTTCCTCAAGTGCCTCATCTTGTCTCTTGAACTCTATTTCATTTCAGGCCACTAAATCAGAGATCTCTGAGGTGTTGATAGCTCATGTAATAATATTGTTTGCCAGTAGAACAGTGACTAGCAATTATTCAAATCTTTTGATCTTCTTATCTTTAGTCCCATGGGACCAACCAGCTTTTATCAACACTTTTCTCACCAAACAAAGAAGACAGAGCATTGTGAGCACTATTCCTTAACCACTGTTTGATGTTCTGTGGGATAAGTGTGGGGTTGAATGCGTGTGTGTGTGTGTGTCCTAGTACATTTTAAAGACTAGGAGAAGAGGTATTTCCATTTATACACCTGGGAGAGTTTGTTGCTTTCCTTTAGGGCTCTCTGGTTTTTATCCTATTATTATCCTAGGTAGAGAGTGGTTTAACTGGAGTTATCTAAGATACTGGTTCCCAAACAACGATGTATGTTAGGATCATTTAGGGCATTTCGGAATAAGATGATTTCAGGACCCCGTTAAAGAATCTGATTCAATAAGGCTGATATGGCATCCAAGAAGTAATGTTTTTAAGATTCTGATGTAATGGTTCATGAGTTTTAATTTGACAAATACTAACCTAGCTGGTTAGACGGTATAGAATAGTGAACAAGAACACTGCGCAAATTTATTTGATCTACTACTGAAAACTCTGCAATCTTTGGCAAGTTTCTTAAACTCCCTGGGTGCCTGGATGGTGTCTAGTGAAATGCTCATAGGAGCTTCTGTTAATGTTCTACTTGCTTTGCTTCTAGAAGTCCCTCCCTGCACCTTCAGTAGTCTTGCACCATTGTTATAGCTGGACTTCCACTCTAGCCAGCTACAGTGTGTTTCTCAAGAATGGTTAGAGTGAAAGATGTTCTATGCTCAGAAATGTCCAGCTGTGGAAAGAGCGCAGGCTGGTGACAAGGTCCTGAGGTGGTTGTGAGCATTGTTATTCTATAAGGAGGTAGTTAAACTACACAGCCTATAAGGCCCTCATTTTAAGATTCTGTAGTTAGGCTGGTGACTTAACAGGATGCTTCATGGCACATCTGTTCCTGCTGATGCTGTTGAAAATGTGTCAGGTCATTTGGGGCCCATAGACTTGTGGGTTTGCATCTATTCTATGGAAACAGTGCTATAAAAACCCAATTTACATGCTGCATAAGGGCAAACTTACAAAGAGAATGGCTTTCTTCAAGGATAACTTTATCTTCTCCCATCTGAATTTTGTTGGTGGCCCTTGATCTCACTCTGCTGCTTCTCCCCAGTAGCAGATAGACAATGGGAGAAATGTTGTTCCTGGTTTCCACTATTAAGAAGGAGAAAAGAATTATTTGGGATCGGGTAAAGATTTGTTGGTATTATGAGTAGAGAAAGAAAAATACCTGGATCCTGTGTTGGTCCAAGCATTCCTCTCCTATAAGGTTCTTGAGACAGAAATGCACACAAAGAACAACAGCAGCTATGAAACAAAGTACCGCTTTTTAAATAAGCTGGACTGATATCTGGTGAATCAATGTAGAGCTCTCTGATAAAAGCTGAGTTAGTATGCCAGGAGTTTGGGGTGAGGTTTTGATGGTCTTAAGATGTAGTTCAATCAGGGGACCTAGGAATGCATGGATTTTGCCTTGGTCTAGTCACCTATACTGTAAAAAGTTTTCCAGGAAGCTCTGCCCATGAGCGAAAATGACAAATGGGAAACCAGGTTTTACTTTATCAGTGGATGGATGGGTGTCCCTTATACTAATGCAATATTCTCTAGTGAAATTTGGCTTGCACAGACAGCTCAGCCAGAGGCCTACAAAAGCTGCTCTTCCAGAAGTCCCAAATCTCTGAATCTGAACCCCATTGAACAAACCACTAGATACAGAGACACATGCAATGTTATATGCATTTATGCTCCTATTTGAGAAAAGAGAAGAACTTGGGCCTCCAGATATACTTGGGCAGCTCACCCCATGACCCACAGGGGAACAAAACAAGTGCCACAAAGGAAAACAAGATAACTGGCCTGCTCAGGTGAGGATCCATGACTCTTCCAGTAGGACAGAGGCTGGGAATTGTAAAAGAAAGCCAGGAAGATCTAGGCAACCTTGAAATGCACTGCAATCTCATCCACTAAAATATTTCCAGCCTGGGACCTTTTCAGGGGGAATGAGAATGTTGTAGCTCAGTAAACAGAAGAGAAGAAAAAGTATCATGATAAGCAGTTCTGAAGTACGTCTCAGATCATCCATCAAAACCCACTGCATGGAGAGAGTGGTAAAGAGAATAACTGAATAGGTCTGGGGTAGATCCTGGATTGGTTACTTGACCATTTAACCACATGGAAATTGGAGGGAAGATAGCAAGAAGGCCAGGTTCCTAGGATGTCTGGCTGAGCTCACCAGCCTGGCCATATAATATGATAATGGCAGAAGCCAAGGCAAGATCACCAGGTCAGCTCTGATCTTAACCAACAAAAGATGGGGAAGCTGGAAGTAGAACAAAAAATGAGTTTCTTTGAGGGTGATCTTTTAATGCATGATGGCCCTACTCACTGTGGTTCCATTGACATCTTGAAATCTGCTCAATAATATTAGTAACTCTTCTTGTTGGTGTGTGAGTGGCAGGGGTGGGGGGATGAATACAGAGGGCTTAGAATTTTTCCATCTTTCGTTAAAATATTCATGCTACATGGAATGGGGGTATTTTTCAAAAGGACTTTGCTATCACAAACTATCATCACACCAGGACATGGGTGGAGCAAACACCTGCAGCCCAGACACCCACGACCACTGCCTAGATAGTCCTACTGAGATGTCACTGTCATTGCCATGGGGAGACATGGGCAGAGCAATCTCCTACAATGTCAGCCCCTATAGTGAGGGACTTGCACAGCCCCCTGGCCAAGCTTCCAACAGTGGCCTGGGGAACAACCTGCCACTCCTTATGGAGACCATCCAGCCCTGGCTTGGACTGTGACAATCACAGGGAAGTGGGATAACACAGACCAGCTGCATTACAGGCTCTCAGTGCATCTGCCATTCTCCTGCTGAGTCAATCTTCTGAAATAGGGCACAGAAGCACTGCCTAGGGACCTCTCCTTTTCCTTACTTTGTAGGAGAGTATGCAGCAAAAGAGAACAGGTCTGCCGCAAACTTATCTGCCCTGAGCTGACAGGAGAGGTTTCAGATGAGAAAAAATGAACAGAAGAACTCTGGCAACATGAAAAAAACAAGTTAGTTTGGCACCCCAAAAGGATCAAAACAGATCTACAGCAATGGACCACAACCAAAAGGAAACTGTTGAAATGTCAGAAAAGGAATTGAGATTATGGATGGCAAATAAGATGAATGACATTGAGAAGAAAGTTGGAAAGAAACAGAAAGAAGCCAAAAAAAATTTTAGGACATCAATGAAAAAAATTAAACAGTCACTAAAGGGCTAGACAACATATGAAAGTATACAACAGAACTTAAAGAAATGAGAGTCATTTAGGAAACTTCAAAATATAGCAGAAAGCCAAAAACAGGCTAGATCAAGCAGAAGAAAGAATCTCAGAGCTTGAAGACAAGGCTTATACACTAACCCAGTCACTCAAAGATGCAGAAAGAAGAATAAAGAAGAAAGAATAACTACAATAGCTACAAAGTAAATAAAATACCTAGCAATATTCTTAACCAAGGAAGCAAAAGATTTCTACAAGGAGAACTAAAAAAAAAAAAAAAAAAATATGATGAAAGAAATCCTAGGTGACAGAAACAAACAAACAAACAAGCAAACCATTCCACACTCGTGGGTTGGTAGAATCAACTTTGTTAGGATATCTATACTGCCCAAAGTAATGTATAGATTTAATGCAATGCCCATCAGAATGCCAACGTCATATTTCACAGATCTAGAATAAACAATTCTAAGTTTCATTTGGAACCAAAAGAGCCCAAATAGCCACAGCAATCCTAAACTAAGAAACAAATCTGGAGCCATCACATTGTTACCTGACTTCAAATTATACTACAAGGGTATAGTAACCAAAACAGCATGGTACTTGTATGAAAGTAGAGACATAGACCAATGCAACCGAATAGAGAACCCATAAGTAAAACCATCTACCTATAACCAGCTGATCTTTGACAAAGCAGACAATAACATACTCTGGGGAAAGGAAGCCCTATTCAATAAATCATGCTGGTTAAATTGAATAGCCACATGCAGAAGAATGAAACAGAACCCCCATCTCTCACCATTTACAAAAATTAATTCAAGATAGATAAATGACTTAAACATAAAGCATGAAACCATAAAATTCCTAGAAGAAAAAGTAGGAAAAACTCTTCTAGATATTGACCTAGGCAAAGAATTTATGGATACGATCCCAAAAGCAAATACAGCAATAATAAAAATAAATAAATGGGACTTAATTAAACTAAAAAGTTTCTGCACCAAGGAAATAATCAACAGAGTAAGTAGACACTCTACAGAATGGGAGAAAATATTCACAAACTATATACATCTGATAAAGAGCTAATATCCAGAATCTACAAATAACTCAAATAAATCAGCAAGAAAAAACAAACAGCCCCATGAAAAAGTGGGAAAAGAAATGAACAGATGTTTTTCAAAAGAAGATAGATAAATGGCCAAGAAATGTATGAAATATGTTCAACATTACTAATCATCAGGGAAATGCACCTTAAAACCACAATGAGATACAACCTCACCCCATAAGAATGGCCATTGTTGAAAAGTCAAAAACAGTAGATGCTGATGTGGATGTAGAGAGAAAGTAACACTTATACACTGTTAGTGGGACTGCAAATTAGTACAACCTAAATGAAAAAGAGTATGATGGTTCCTCAAATAAATAAATGTGGACTTACCATTTGGTCAGCAATCCCACTACTGGGTATCTACCCAAAGGAAAGCAAGTCATTTTATTAAAAAGACACATGCACTAAAATGTTTATTTCAGTACAATTCACAATTGCAAAGATGTGGAATCAACCTAAGTGCCCACCAATTCACAAGTGTATAAAGAAAATGTGTGTGTGTGTGTGTGTGTGTGTATATATATATATATATATATATATATATATTTATATATATATATTTATATTTATAAAAATATAAACTTGTGTGGAACTAGAGACCATTATCCTAAGTGAAGTATCTCAGGGATAGAAAAATAAACACTATAAATTCTTACTAATAAGTGAGAGTTAAATGATGGAAACACACATGCACAAAGAGATTTAAAGGACACTGGAAACCAAGAAGGCAGGGATGGGAGAGGAATAAGGGGTAAATACTATCCAGTACAGTGAACACTATTATGGTGATGGGCACACTAAAAACTCTGACTTAAGCATTATGTAAGGAATCCATGTAACAAAACATTTATACTTCCTTAATATTTTGGGGAAAAAAAAAAGAGACTCTGCTATGATTTGAATGTTTGCCCACTTGAAAACTCATGTTAAACTGTGATTGCCAACCTAACAGTATTGAGTGGTGGGGACTTTAAGAGGTGATTAGTCCATAGGGTTCTGCTCTCATGGATGGGTTTAATGCCTTTACAAAGGGGCTTTCAGGAGTGCGTTGTTGCTGTCATCTATTCTCTCTTGCCCTTCTGTCTTCCTCCAGGTGCTCTTGGATTTCCCATCCTCCAGAACTGTGACAAATAAATTTCTTTTCTTTATAAGTTTTCCAGTCTGATGTCCTGTGATAGCAACACAAAATGGACTACAACAGACTCCCTATCACCTTAAAGGTGTAGAAAATTTGACTTTCAGGCTGCTGGGGACTTATGGTTGTGATCTTTATTCTTCAGACAGCTTCATTCTTATATTTACATGCAACATCTGCAGGAGAGATCAATCTAGCTCTGTGTTTTAGAAACAGGAGAGGAGGTGTATGGTGTAGGGGTTAAAAGACCAGGCTCTGAAGTTTGAATTTCTGAACCCAAATCTCAGTTCTGTCCCTTTCTGGCTTCTAAATGCCAGTTTCTTCATTTGACAAATGGAACGACGATATTAACATACATGCCGAAAGAGAGAATGCACACAAGACACCAGACCCATGCACAATAAGTGCTCAAAAAGTTAGCTCTTTGGTTTTGTTTTTCAGAGAAAATAAAAATATCAGATAGGTAAAAAAATGATTCTTCAGGTTCTTTGAGTATACATAACTCCCTTCCTCTAAAAAGATGAAAGTGCTGTTCTAGTTGCAGTCATAGTTTTCTTCATGGTACCTTGGAAGTTTGAAATAAGTTGAGATAAATGGAAGCATTTGGAACTCAGAACTGAGCACAATATGCGTTCTCAATAATAATAATAAAAACTTTGATTTTTGGTACTATGTACTATGCTTGAGCTAATGTGAGGAGTGCCATAGACTGGCAGACCTGTGATTAGAATCCAGAAGTGCTTCTGCTTCCCTGTGCTATCCATAAAGAACTTGTCCAGTTTTGGTCCCCAGAGTGGACTTGCAGTAGTCAGGCTTATGTGAAACTTGGAACTGAACTTCTGGACAGTCTTGCTGCTCACACTGGACCACAGAGCCAGAAGGAGAGAAGAGAGAGAGACGAGCTGCAGCTGACTTTGGGCGTGTGATCTCGTCTTGAGGGGGTTGTTTTGAAGTGCCTAATCTCTCCTATATTGCACAGGCCTGGAGTTTCTCCAGGGTTTGTAATAAACTTTCTGTCTCTTATTTCTTATGACTATACTTGAGGTTATCCATTCTGAATTCCAGAAACAAACAAGTCAAATTCTAGGAATTCTGGCAAGTAGAATCACAGGATGTTACAGTTTGCAGAGACCTTAAAAATTATCTTCTCTAGCTTCCTCAGTTTACAGATTAAAAAACTGAGTCCCAGGAAGGTCAAGTACTTTCAAAGGTCATGTAGCTAGTTACTGGAATAACTAAGAATACAGTGCACGTTGTATAAGAGATTGGTAAGGACATGGATTCTGGAGCTAGACAGCCTGCATTCAAGTTACCAGGAACAACTCTTTCTTAAATAAGAAACTTAGGAAAGTTACTAACTTCCTCTGTGCCTCACATTCCTCATATATAACCCATGAGTAACAACAGTTCTTACCTCATAGGTTGTCATGAGGTTTAAATCAGGTAAAATATATAAATGAGTTTTAGAACAATGCCTAACACTTAGTAAAATGCTTAATGATTTAACTTTTTATCATTAGTTTTAGATCACTGCTTATTCCACATAAGATTTTAGGCAATCATATGTAATCACTAATTCCTTCCAAGTAAAAATGCATCCTGAATCTTAATCTTTTCCCTCTCCATTGACAGCACCTTAAACCCCATTATCTCTTACCTAGATCACTACAGTAGCCTCCTCGCTGGTCTTCTTGCTTCCTCTCTTGTCTTTGGTTCTGGTTATTGATTATTGCATGACAAAATACACCAAACTTATGCCCACCACTTTGTGGATCAGGAATTCAGAGGAGTTTAGGAAGATGGCTTATTTCTACTCCTTGCATTTTCACCTAGGGAAGCTTAACTGAGGCTGGAGGATCCACTTTCAAGATGGTTCACTAATAGGGCTGGCAAGTTGGTGCTGGGTCTTGGCTGTGAGCTTAGCTAGGACGGTCATCTTGGAGCCTCAATTCCTCTGCACAGGGCTTTTTCTTGTGGCTACCTGGGCTTCCTCACAACATGGTGCCTAGGTTACATGACGGAATGTCCCAAAACGCCGAAAGTAGAAGCTGCCAGTTTCTTAAGGCCTATGCCTGAAAACTAGTAAAACATCTCTTTCATTATATTCTATTTGTCAAAACAATCACAAAACCTGCCTTGCTTGATTCAAGGGGAGGAAAAATATACTCTTCAATGAGAAGAGTGTCAAAAATTTGTGACTGTCTTTAATCTTCCGTGCTCCTATATAGTCAATTTTTTTAGAGTATCATAAGCCAACTTTAAAAACTGTAAATTAGATCATGTCACTTCTCATTGCGTTAAAACTCTTATATGTCTACCCATCACACTCAGGATATAATTCAAAAATCTTTACTGTGGCCTATGAGATTCTACACATCAAACCCTTCATTGACTTTTTAACCTCATTTCCTTTGTCACATTTTCAAACAGTATTCTCTGACACCCTATCTAAAACAGTGCCCTATTACTTTCTATATCCTTGCCTTGCATTATTTTTCTTCATAGCACTTATTATTACCTGACATTATGTTATATTTTTAACTATCAGTTAGTCCATCTCATCTCCTACAGTATGAGTTCATTAGGACAAGGACATTAGTCAATCCCTTTGCTTAGAACAGTGCTGGCCACATCGTAGGTGCTCTATAAATATTTGTTGAATTAATACATGGTATTTTTTGCTTTTTTTTCTGCCAGGAAAACAAAACAAAACAAAACAAAACAAAACTTCTGTTTCTGACTTGACTTCCTGCTATACTTTCTCTTTCCCCGGAGAGGGAGCAGGCTTGGTGTCAGTCAAGTTCATTAACCTATGCAGTGTAAGGAGGGAAAGCAAGATAAAAGATACAATGCTCGTAACAGGAGAAGGAGATGGAAATCAGCTGGCTAATATTAATAAGAAGTACCACTATTAGCTTAGGTATTTAGGTCATGTGTATGTAATAAGAAACAAAAGATACAATCTGTGCTAGTAGAGAGTTTAGGATCACAGAGTGTCTATGTGATGATGACTCAAGAGTGGCAGAAGGTATACACAAAAAGATTGGTAGCACTGAAATGAGACACACCTGGACTCCTTTCTCCAGGCAAGAGACCTAGTGATTAACTTCCTTTAGTTCTTTGAGTCTTGATTTTCCTCATCTCTGAAGGAGAAATACCAACATTCTCCAAACATTTCTGTGAGAATTAAATGTGTGAATGTGTCTACGGTAGGTTTAAAACACAGTTGCAAAATCTGTGTCACTCCTTCCATTGAGAGGTGGGGGTCTATGTACCCTTTCCTTGAATCTGGACAGATTATGTCCACTTGGACCAAAAGATTACAGTAGAAATGATGCTATGTGGACTCCAACACTAGGTCATAAATAGCCAGACAGAGTTTTTATTCTTAAAACTCAAGGCTACCATGTAAGAAGTCTGATTACCCTGAGACATCATGCTGGAGTGGTTACATGCAGACATTCTGGTTGAGTCCTAGTTGAGCTGTTCTTTTGCTATCCCAGTTTGGGCAACAGATATGTAAGTGCAAAAGACATTTTGGATGTGGAGGCTCCAAACTGAGCTATTCCAGCCTTGAGTTATTTGAGTCACTCCCAGTCATGAAAGTCATCTCAGTCAAGGACCCAAATAGGTTGAACATAGAATTGTCCCCACTCTGTCCTTTCCAAATCCCTGACACACAGAATTCATGAGCACAATAAAATGCCTGCTTCAAATCATGATGTTTGGGGGATGGTTTGTTACACAGTGAGAGATAACGAGAACAAAATGGAAAACATCCAACCCAGTTCTTTGTATAAAGTAGATGAGCTCAGTATGTCAATTCCCTTTACCTTTCCTTCTAAATGCAATAGAAGGTTAGAGACAAGACACTTGCTTGTGGACTTTATAGAGTGGAAGGTTTTGAGCTGTTCTTTACCTATCCTGGCTTAACCAAGAGATATGTGAGTGAAAAAGACTAAAGGTAGCCTAGAATTTCGATCAGGAGATGAAAGGGTGTCACAGAAAGACATTCCTGGCAGGGAATGTAGGTGGGAGTAAGCACAGTCACAGCCAGAGACTTGGGAAAGTCTGCAGATGAGTCACTGGTGAAGTATGCAGTGGTCAGCCTTGACTCCTTCAGAACAAGAGATAAAACTGCTCAGAAGGAGGAGACTTCCTAAGCGGCCACCTCCTTTATGCTGAGGACAGAATGGGGTGATGCAGACCTTGTTATCAGGGCCCTGCCCTCCAGGCCTATCCGTCACTGGGAGCTGGAGGGTCCCCACACTGCCCCCTTGCTTCTGGCTTGGTGCTTTTTGTATGCCAGTCTCTCTCTGTGCCCTTTCTGGTCCCACCTCAGCCCTTTTTCTCACCCTACCTGTCTCATCCTCATTCTCTTGCTCACTGTCTGACATTCCCCCATCTTTCCATGGCCCAGCATTTTTTTCCTCCATGCTAATTCCTCTGTAGGAGTGAAAACACAAATGCAGTTTTGCCAGTCTCTCATACTTTAACAAAACATGGACACCCTTAAAAAGGGAGAGTGTCTGAGAGTGTCTGTATGTACTTACCATTCATGCTCACCCATATTTCAGGAAGGGGATTTGTATTAAAAACACTCTGTTAGACAGCAAGGCAGTCTTTTCAGGAGTGAGAACTGTGACTTTTAGGTAAATTATAGATCTTGCCTAGGACAGTTCTCAAGTATATCTGCACTGAATAACTAATGAGTTACCTTGGAAGAATTTTTGATTCTTAGTGTGTAAGAAATCCTTTCCACTTCAACAGGGAAGCAGGGTTGCTAGGAGAGCTATCGCCATCATTTTGGACTTCAGTCCGAAAGATATTCCCTTCCCCTTAAGAAGGAACCAAGAGTCTGAGATCCCATTGGAGCAGAATTCAACATAATCCAGAAGTTTTGATCATGGCCTGGTCCATATTATCAGTCATGGCACTAGGTCAATTTCAGGACTCTCTTCAGTTAATGTGGACTTAATTTTCTCACTTCATTCTCCCTGATGGTTTCTACCTAGAAATAGGGAAGAAAGTATTCTCTTGGTGTATTGAATTATCATTAACATCGCAGTAACTCTTATATTCAAAGAACAGACTAGTCTGGTGCCACTCTAAAGCAACTCTATTTTTTCTTAATATTGCTTTTGTAAATCCAGTCAGTTCTTCCTCTACCCTTGGATAAAATAGTGACTAAAGCTGGAATGTATCTTCTCATTTGCAGACAATAAAATGTTCTCTAGTCACTTTAGCTGGAAAGAAAAATTTTGGACTCAGTTCCTTTTATTAGGTCCAGTTTAATGTAATGATTAAAAATAGGAACCCCACTCAAAGTTCTTCCCTCAAATGTTAGCCCTATGCAGTAGAAAGCTGGTAATGGGAAGGGGTGGGATAGGGAGGTGAAGGGCTTTTTCCCTATTTTTTGGTGCTGTATTTCTGCCGTTCCTCCCTCAACTTACTGACCATGGGTTTGGACTTTGCTCCCCATGTTGGCAAGTTCAAGTTGGGGGTGAGTATGGAGGAAGGCAGGAGGGCAGAGAAGGTCTGAGTGGCTGGTGCCATGGTGAGCTGTCAGAGGAGCAGTGCAGGCCAGGCAAAAGCCTGAAGCCAATTCTTCTGTGTAGCACTTTTGAGATTTTGGTGCTCTTCCCCCAGCAACTCACTGCTGAGGATCTTTCACTGGTTGTATTCTGTCTCAAATAAGATGTCTTTTTCATTTGCATTGCTATAAAGAAATACTCAAGGATGGGTAAAATACAAATAAAAGAGGTTTATTTAGATCATAATTCTTCAGGCTGTACAACAAGCATGGCACCAGTACCTGCTTCTGCTGAGGGCTTCAGGGAGCTTCCACTCATGGCAGAAGGTGGAGGGAGCCAGTGTGTGCAGAACTCACATGCAGAGAGAGGAAGCAGGAGAGAGAGGGGAAGGTGCCAGGTTCTTTTTAACAACCAGCTGTCACAGGAACTTACAGAGTGAGAACTTTCATTGCTAGGATGAGGGCACCAAGCCATTCAAGAGGGATCTGCCCACAGGACCCAAACACTTCCCACCAGGTCCCACTTCCAACATGAGATTCGGAAGGTCAAATATCCAAATTATAGCACAAGGTATACTCTGGCTGGCACCCATGTCATCTCCTCAGTGCCGGGCATCTGCTGATCTATCTACAGCATGTTTCTGCTGAGGTTTCCTTGTTCCTCCAGGATGCCCTCAGATTAGTTTTCTATTGCTATCTAACAAATTACTACAGACTTAGTAGTTTCACAGTTTCTGTGGGTCTAAAGTCCAGCACCTGTGGAAGTGACTACATAAGGGCATGAGATTCTATAGGGCATATGGGAGGGCATGAGAATCCTGAGGGGAATCTTAGAGTCCTGCCTCCCTTCTCTCCCTGGGAAGGCTCTATAAGACCTCCCCACCCTGCTGCCATCTCTTTCATGTGGCCCACATCTGAGATTCTCTTCTTGTGGGCATGAAATTACTTCCCGTCTACAGTTTTCTATTCTTCTTCCACAGAACTCTTAAGCCATCTCTGGTCCTTCCCATTTCTCAGGTATGGCCCAGTTTCCATTTACTGTGTTGTTCAATGTCCAGGAGACCTAGAACCAGCTCGCTGAGTGATCTCCTCGAAGTCTGTCTCATTAGTACTGAGGTGAGGGCAGACATTTCCGAAACAAGTTCTCTCCCATCTTCACTTCTCCTAGTCATACCGAATTATATTTTTATACCTACGAGTGGATGAGAGGACAAAGGCCGTAAAATAGTTTAATATACATGCTTTGTAAATCCTGCTCAGGTTGTTTGGTATCTCACTTTGAAATTTGGAAACAACTGGGGTTATTCTTTTGGGCTTATTTAGAACTGAGACTAAAACAGTTCCATAATCTTCTTGTATTTGGAGCTTTATTATTGCTTACTTTTATTGGGTTCTTACTATGTTTTACACTCCACTAAGCACATAATAAGGGGAAACTGAGGCATTGAGGTTAAATTCCTTGCTCAGCATCACACAATTGGTAAATAGCAGAGCTGGAATTTGAATTCAGGTCTAACCGCCACAGCCTGTGTCTTAACCACCATCTGTACTGCCAGCCTAATGCTTTTGTTCCCAACCTTTACTCCCCAAATACATTCATTTAGGTCACATTGGATCAAATTGTTTGGTGATAATTACACAGCTGAATTTATTATCATGTTGATTCTATATCTATTTGTGTCATGTGCTTATGGAAAAATAATCTCTTGATGAATACTGTTACAGTTAGGGCTGTTTCTTTCCTCCTGCTTTACAAAAACATCCTGATGTTCTGGTCAAGTAGTTTCAAACAACTGCCCAACTACAGATCTGGCCGTTTGTCAACAAACAGGGCAAAGAAGGTTTACCAAATTCAGCGTCTAAGAATATAATTGGGACAATGGGCAAAGGCAACCAAAGGAGCACCTTCCTTACATCTCAGGGAATAGTCTTGCAAGTGTATGGGTATACATGGCAGGCTTGGAGTGGGTCACGAGTGGAAACTTTGAAAAGTTCTGTTCCATGGATGGGAAGCTAATTGGATGCTGATGATTTGTTTGTATTCCCTCTGTCACAACTAAAGAAAGAGACCACAATTGGATGTGGATATTTATTGAATATATTTCATAACTGCCTTTTTTCTAAGAGTCTGGTTGCCTTATGTTGATTCAGACACTTACCACCCTGCAACTCAGCTGTTTTCTTGGTCACAGGCAGAGTCAAACCACCAAATAGAGCCAAACCTCAGGACTGCAGGAGACTCAGCCATTCTTTATGCTGGAAATGTGTGTGAGTAACAATAAGGCACCTCAAGGCACTGGAGGCAGCCAGCTCTCCTTGGCTTGGGCCACAGTGGCAGAGAGCGGTGTAATGATTGCATCTTGCGTGGAAGGATTTCTGGAGTAACTTTAGCCCAATGGGGATGGAAAGTTTGGGAATGGTACCAGGATAAGAATTAAGACCAAATGTGCAAGCAGGAAGGCAGATTTTAAGATTGTTGGTTGTTTAGCAGGATACCGAGTGCTGTTTCTGAGCTAGAGCTTTGAAATCTTTAGGTCTATATCAAAGACGTGTTGTTATTGATTAGCCACACAATTTCTCCTGTAGCTTATTCATAGTGAAAATGTAATCTAAGGCTGCCCCATTGCTATCAAATGGAAAGTGCTCAGGGAATGGAAATTAATTTCAATAATTGCCCAAATAAAACCCAATTAAGATGACAAATTTACTCCCAGGAAAACACGTGCCATACATTCCAGAGCAAGGCAGAAAGGACTTACTTTGGACGGTTTGGCTTTATCCTAAGTTGACTTCTTCATATTTCTGTTCCCCCACTAAAGAAACAGCCCAGAAGAGACTAAAGGGAGAAGAGATTGCCTTTTCTAAGCTTTCAAAGGTCATTGCAGGCCCCCGAATTTAAATCCGTGGAGAAAGGAAAATGATGGAGCTTGGATGGGTTTTGCGGTTAGGTGTGATGCAACCAGGAACGAGTATTAGAAGTTATGTTCTCCAGATGGCTTTGTGTCTCAGACAAGGCCAGAGATATTATTCAATTCCCTTGAGCTGCTCATGTTAAGTATGTCTGGGATAGAAAACACAACTAAGGAGTCTGTGGAAGAAGAGCCAAGTTCTGGGAAATTTCTTTCCATGCAGCTGGACCCAGACCTTTGTAGGAGATTTCCTTGGGCTCCCTGGAACAGGATTCCTGGGGAGCGAATGATCACCCTTATTAAATAGGGGTCCTTACTGGGACACTGATGGCAAGAGGAAGAGAAAGAACTTCACCTTTGTTGAGAACCTATAATGTATACAGATGATTGAATGAGATAATATAGAGAGTAGTTTTTTTTATCCCCATTTTATGGAAGCTCTACAAAGAGAAAAGACACTTCAGACTTTGTAGAGCTTCACTCTGGTCACTGTGTTACCTGGACAGAGGATAGAACTGCGGGCCAGAGCTGTTGCATCCTGTTGCGCAGGCTGGACATGGCACACACAGACTCTGGTGTGAGTGGTGCCTTTGGAGATGTGCAAATGGGTGGCTGTGTCCAGCAGCTGACCCCTCACACTCTGACAGTAAGATGCCCAGGAAGGGCAGTGATTGGAATGTTGGGAACACATTTTCCTTCTTCAGGCTCAGATCTTTTCCCTAACGCATTCGTCAATCCCTTTGAATCACTAGGTTCCATGAGATTCAGGGTTGTTCTGGACCCTGCAGTGATGCGTCAAGAGTGATGCCTTTTCTTTATTGAAGACCTGGCCAGGACAACCTATTTCTTTGAATAGGAAAGGGATGTTCAGGCTCAATGTCTCACCTTGGCTAAGTAACAGTAATGATTCTGTCTGCTTGAATATCTATCTATCTGTCTATCAATCATCCACCTACCTATCATCTGTCTATCTACCATGATCATCTATCTACAAAAGGGACTAATGTGCACTCAGCACTACCTGATTATAACATTAGTCAGCCCCTCCCCTTCACTAATATTGTTTCGATCTGCTACTACATTTGTCTATTTTCAACTTTCTTGAATAAGTACTGACAAGAGTTTTATGGGCCTGCACACACAGACTTGTTATTGCGAAAAGGTATAAAATTGTGAGGGAACTTTGAAATTCTCAATGTCAATATTTGCATTTCCAGGAAATGTGAAAATAGTTGGGGAAAAGGAAGAGGCTTTTGTATCCAGTTTCTCCTATGCACTTGGCTTGTCTCTCATTTAATTTCGAAGCAATAACAGAAAGGACGGCTGGTGACTATGCGTGTTTAGATTAAAAATATTATCACTGCTGGTTGACACAGCAGATTAGGACACTTTATCATTAGGCATAAATCTGTGCAGGCTTTAAAGTTGATGAAATATAAAATATCTTCCTCTAAGAAATATTAAAAATGAAAGTCTGGGTTTCTAGGCTAAAAAGATTTTTGCCTGGTCAAAAGTGATAATTTACCTGTAATCAAAAGGCAATATTATTCCACGTGTCAGTAGCCACATTTGTGCTTTTATGAATAAGGAACAGGGATATTTAATTTATTAAAGATTGAATGCAAGGAAATGTTCTTGCATGATAGCTTTACAGGGCTTGTCTGCTGCTGCCCATGGTTCCAAAAGCTGAATGCATTGCCATTTATTTGCAGTACCCAGTAAGAATTGATCTTATATTCTTAAATCTGAACTGTTTGAGGAGAGAAAGAGGGAGAGAGAGAGGGAAAGAGAGAGAGAGAGAGAGAGAGAGAGAGAGAGAGAGAGAGAGAGAGAGAGAGAGAGAGAGAACTGCGCCACTAGTGCACTAGTGCATGTACTTGTTACGTTTATCTTCCTTTGTGAGGTACATTAAGTTTACACTGGAAGATGGGCTATAGGCAAACTAAATTTGGGGTTTTGTTGAGCTAAGTTTGGCCTAGAGCTTCCATGTCCTTTTGCGAATTCCATTTCCTATAATGTCCTTGCTGTGTGTCTTGGGAGAGGTCCTGTGTTTCTGTGGGTCCCCTCAAGGTTTCCTGTGACCCAGGAGAAGCAGGATTATTTTTGCAGTGCCTGGTCGAGGCGGCAAGACCAGACCAAAATAGTCCACTCCTAGGCTCTGATTGCTGACCTTTTCTGCAATTGCAAACACCCGATCTTTTGACTTCACGGCACCCTCCCACTCCTCCTAAAAGTGCTGTGTGGCACTTTTAAAATTAAAGTGAATTAACACTGTTTTCAGAATTTGGGACACTATAAAACTGAAGCTGGAATTCATTGCTCCAAAGATGCTGGGACGGTATTTGAAGCTTATGTTGATTGAATGTTACCTGTGTGTTTGGCAGTGGGCAAAGAAATTGATACCATTATATCCTCCAAAGACCTGTGAGTCTTGTTATAAGCACTGCTTTAGAGCTAAGAAACTTGAGGTAGAAAGAGATGAGGCCCATGGCCAATACCACAAAGGTGGGAATGGCGGAGGTTGAACCTGAACCTGAGAGGAATCAATCTGGTCCTATTTAGTCAGCGAGAAGAAATGCTCCCCGAATTAGAGACCTGTGAGAGAAGTGAGGTCCCCTTTGTGGTCTCCTGTGGTGGCTCTTTGGGAGGTTACCAGATAACAGGGAAGACCAGAGACCTACCACCAGGTCAGTGGCAGGTCTTTCCTCCTAATGGCATTAGGATGTCTGGGACCAAGTGTAGCTACTTAAACGACACTTTTGGAAGGAATGGGAGGTAATGGGCTCACTAAGAAAGCATTCACCATTTTGCAGTTATGCTAGACATGAGAGCACACCAAATGGAAATCTGATTCCCTGAAGACTCCTGGGTAGACATATTGTGGTGATGAGGCAGTTTGACAGTATATTAAAAGCTTATAACCTCCCCATGCAGCAGCTCGTGTTGGAAATTTATGTTATCTGGTGCAATCATTCATGAGTTAATAACCAAGGCCTCTGGCCTTATCACATCCCTGCAATGTGGTTGAATTTCACAGCTGGGCGTTGTGTAGGTTAGCCTCCTGGCTTGGAGCAACATGAATGGAGATAGTTCTGAGATCAAATGTCACAGAATTGTTCAACCCACTGCAGCAAGAATTTCCTGAGCGCCTACTCTGAGCAAAGATGCAAGAAAGGGAATGCAAAAACAGTAAGACTTAATCCTTGTCCCAAAAGGAGGGTATGATCTAGTCTGAGTTTGGGGCACACGTACAAATGACTACCTTGCAAGAACAGAAACATCATATTTCAATTATCAGGTTTGTCCAGAATCTAAATTATCTGTCTCTGAATGTTGAATTCTTAGCTGATGATTTATTAGTTGTGGAGAAAGAGATGGTGCTTATGGGAGTACTTTCATTTTTAATCCAGCCATTTGTTTATTTAATTGATGGCTCTTTTCCTCAGAAGTTTGTAGAAGATCAAAATATTAGTGTTGTCAGATGATCAAGTGTCTCGTGTTCACTTTGCTGTTGTTGCTGTTTCAGGCATTTGTTTTTCCAGCCCTTTGATCCTGTCACTGTCCTGTGTAACACCTTTAAGGTCTACCACTATTTCTAGGATAAAGTCCAAAAATGACAGTGTGGGCACCACCAACTTCTCTGTTTGCTCAGTATATTCATCTTCTTTTATTTAGCAAATACTTATACCCTCCTGACTATGTGCCAGGCTCTGCTCCGAGTGTTTTATATCAACTAACTCCTGTAAACCCCATAATAATCCTATAGGGTTGTTGCTGTGGTCTGAATCTTTGTGTTCCCTCTACCCCCAATCCATATGTTGAAACCCAATCACTAATGTAATAGCATTCGGGAGATGATTAGGTTGTGAGGGTGGAGCACTCATGATTGAGATTTGTGCCTTTATTAAAGAGATCCCAGGGGGGCAGCGAGCCCGTTCCACCACACAAGGACACCACAAGAAGGTACTGCCTGTAAGCCAGAAAGCAGACCCTCACCAGACTTCAAATCTGCCTTGATCTTGGATTTTCCAGCCTCTAGAACTGTGAGAAATAAATTTTTGTTATTTATAAGCCACCCAGTTTAAGGTATTTTGTTATAGCCACCCCAAGGAATGAAGATAGTTGTGTTTCCAATTCCCCTTTTACAGGTGGGGAAACTGTAGCATGGGTTAAATAACCAGCTGAGGTCAGGCAGTCACTAAGAGACAGAACCAGGATTCCAAGACAGCCAGTCTAGCTCCCAAATCAGCTCTCAGACATTGCATTGCACCATTGTTTCCAGGGCTTTGAGAACCACTTCCTCATTCAGGGACTTCACAAATATGTTCCTTCTGCCCAGAATTCAAGGCCCGGCCTACTCTGCCTCCATTTCCACCACTTCCTCCTTCCAGCCTGCCTCCCTCTTGTATCTTCTTTTTAGCTCTCAGTTTAAAGAGCACTCTTCCCTAACCGTTACCCCAAACTGAGTTACTGACCACTGCAAAAGCACCCTGCATTTCTCTCTCATTGCATGTAGCACATTGATGATTAAGTAATCATCTGAGTAGTGAAGATGTTTTCCATTTCCACTAGACCATTATGTGACCTGAGGGAGGGGGCTGAGTCTATCTGTACCCTCAGTGCCTGGCTCAGTGCCTACACCTTGGAGGTGCTATATTAACATATGTTACATTTAGGAAATTAAGGAAACTGCTGGACTTGGCACAGACACACAGGAAGGCTCTGTGGGGTGTGGCCTGAATGCAAATCCCGGAAGGCAGATGGCCGGGCTGCCTTCTGCCTCCCTGAGTGGCTGAGTAACATTGAACAAGCCCCCGAAGTGCTTGAGCCTCCCTTTTCTCATTTGTTAAATAGGGCCCCAGACAACTACACATCCCCCCCGAAAGGCACTGTGAGGATGAAATGAAAGCACAAGTACTTGGGAGGTTACTCTGTCCTACCTTTTTATTGGTTGTCCTGATTTTTTTCACATGCTAACTGAAATGATGTGTTTGACTCTGTTTGCTTTCTAAAGCTTGTTGATATGAAAATTACAACAAAAAATAAACCAAAACAATCTGATCAAGCCTCTGGATTCAACTTTCCATTTTCAGGAACTACCAAGGAGAGAGGGACATGTTGAGCTGCACCACGGATATCCAGGGAGAAAGATTCAGACTGTGGGAAATTCTTTGGCTCAAGTGTCTTGGAGCCTTCAACAGACAAACTGCAAGGAAAAGAAAGTGGCCTGGTTGTGGGGAGGGGGACTGTAGTGACTTAAAAGACATATCTTTAAAAAAAAAAAATGATCAAGATAAAAATCAGTGTCCAGGGATGCACACTTGGGTGATAAACCTATAAAAAATGCAAGAAAAGAGTTACCATATTGGTTGTGCATTGGGGGAGAGCAAGGGTTCTCTGCTTGGGATGAGACACACGGGGCATCTGGGTGGCTGGCAACCTTCTATTTCTTGACCTGGGTGGCGGGACAAGAGTTTATGTCTTATAATAATTCATTACACTACACATTCATTCATGTAGTTTTCCATATCTCTTTTTTATTTTTCAATGAAATGTTTTTAAAATAAACATACTAAAACAATACAAATAAATAACCCAAGCAATCAACAAATAATAACAATATGGAGCTATAACTTCAAAATAAAAGACATAATTTCATTAAGTACATACCCTGGTGATAGTTTAAATTAGGAGTGGGTAAACTTTTTCTGAAAAACACGAGATAATACATATATTTTGGCTGTACAAGCTGCATGGTCTCTGTCTCAATTACTCTACTCTGCTGTTGTAGGCAAAAGCAGCCATGGACAATACATAAACAAATGTGCAGGGCTGTGTTCCAAACTTAATTTATAAAAACAGGCTGAGGAGTAGATTTGGCCTAAGGGTACTGGTTTCCTGACCTTTAATCTAAATTCTTAAATCAGAATGCTGGCTGGCATGCCTTCTAGTATCTGCTGGATGAAAAGGAGCCCAGCCCATATCCAAAACTTGCTTCAAAGTAGTCGCTAGAGAAGGCCACCCACTTATTCTAATGCTGCTTTATTGTTTAAAATGCCTTGAAAATTTTTGGAATTGCCTTTGGAGGTGAGATGGCAGCGGTGGCATGTCTGCGTCTTTTTAAGCTGCATATGAGCTTTGGAAACACCTGTACTAGTCATTCAGAGCCAAGGTCAATGAATAAGATGGGTGATCAAACTGGACAATGGTGACTTTAGTCAAAAACGTTTTCAGGGAAAGCTCACTGTAAACCAGAGCCCCATAATAGGCTGCCATTCACTCCTTTTTGTAAAACAGACACTTTCACATCCTACAAATATTTTCACACTAAATCTGATAGTCAATTTGGCTTTAGGGATGCCAAACAACACCACTGATATTGGAGAAACAAATTCAGTATCATCTATACTTGTGATGTAGACATGTCTTTTTGTTGTTGTTATTGTTGTTTGTTTAATTTTTAGGGGCCCTTAGGGCTGGTTATGCTGGAAACTAAATGTTTCATTACTATATATTACTTAAAAATAGAGTGGTATTAATTTCCCCTGATTGATAACATGCTGTTATCTTTGACTATTCCTACTAATCGGTGGTATAATCTTTATAAAACTTTCACTCGTTTTCACCTACACTGAATCTTTTTTTTTTTTTTTTTTACCTCCTATTACCTACTCTGCTCAAATTCTCACATTCAGCCCTATATTTGAATGACCCAAACCTCTTGTGTTTTAGCCATTTTCCCTAAATCCCGTGGACAAAAGATAACTTAGATCAGTATCATGTCCACCTTCCCTACTTTTGTGCCTGTAAAAATCTCTTTCTTCTTGGTGTTACTTCATCCCTATGTCATTTAAAAAACATAATTTCCACTGGCTTACTTTCCAATTTGTTCGATTTCACCCCATATTTGACATTGATAGTTTTCATTTAAAATACACAATTATGTAAGTATATGCACCAGAGCTATTCTGCGAAGCAACTATGTGTTACTTTGAAAGGGTGACTCTTAGCTGAAACAAGTTGCAACATATCCCTGCCATAATTTCTCCTTTGCTTTCAGAACCTATATGAGAAAAACATTCTCACTACAGCAGAGTCCCATCTTACGCACTGTGTCATGAACGTTGGAAGGAACTCGACGTAATTATTGTTGAAAGAAAATTCACATGAAATACGAGAGATGACTTCAAGCATTTGAAGAACTGGTTATGGGAAAGCAATTAGATTTTTTCTGTGAAGCAGAATCCATGGGTAGACATTATAGCAACAATGTTCTTGAGTTCTGACAGAGTAAGGTAAACCCTTGTCTGACTCATCATTTGCAGATAATACATAAACATTGATTGATTATAAAAATGGCCCCAGTTGTTCATAGCTTCCTGCATTCATGCCCTACAATGTGACTTTTCAGCTTTTCCCATGAAGATGTGGATTCTATTATCTGATCTCTTATTTCTGAGCTGGACTTGTCTTTACTTTTGCTAATAGAATGCAATGGAAATGACAGTGTGTAACTTCTGAGACTGGGCCTTAAGAAGCATTGTATGCTTCTGCTTGCAGTCTGGGTCCCCTGCAACTGCTTGCTGGAGAACAAAAGGTATGTGGTCCAGTCACCCTGTTGCCCTAGCCAACAGTCAGCCAATTGCCAGACATGCAAATTAGATCCCCAACCAAACTACCAGCTGACCAGACACATGAGTTAATGAGCCTGGCTCAGATCCGTAGACCCACCCAGACAACCTACGGACTTGTGATCAACAATAAATGCTTACTGTTTGAAGTCACT
>RJWJ010021775.1:0-27532 GCA_004363605.1 Indri indri | reverse complement strand
TTCAGATGAGACCAACTCTGTCTAACTCCTTGATTGCAGCTTTGTGAGATCCTGAGGACAGGACCCATCAAGGCCAGGCCTGGACAATGGGTATTGTTTTAAGCTGCTAAATTTGTTACTTAGCAATAGAAAACTAATATACCCACCCTTATGTGTACCTCCCTTTCTGTCTCTTTACCTCATTTTGTTTTTCTTCATTGCCCTTATACCTTTTATGCTCTAAATAACTTAATGTGTTTGTGTTTTCATTGTCAGTCTCTCCCCTCTACTGTATAAGTTCCATAAATGCAACTATTAATATTTTAGTCTCATTTGTTTCTGCTCTGTTCTCAGTATTTAGAAGAGAACCTGAAACTTTAGAAATACTTAGTATGTATTTGTTTAATAAAGTGAATAATTATATTCTGATTTCTTTGTCCTCTTTGTCACTCAACTGACTTCTATATTTCCAAATTTCCCACAAAAGAAATTCTTTCATCTCTTCAATTTCCATCTTAAGAGGAACTTACTATCAGCAAAAGAGAAAATTGTGTCAGTCAATACCTCAGTAATTGAGGTTCACAAGCAATCTCACTTTCCACAAGACAGGAAGTAAGGATAAGATTGTCAGATTAATTACTACCCATGGCACGCAATGCTTATTAGGAAAAAAGAATCAGAGTAAATAAAACCTACAGTTGTAGTATTTTTTATTCATTTTTCAGAAAGAACAGAGGATGTAAAATCCCTTTGCACACACATACACGCACACACACACACAGGCCCACACATACACCTCATATGATTGTTAATAAAGAAATACCTACAGTTTTAGATTGCAGTGCTCCTTTTGAGGCCTGCAGAGTGGATTGGAATTCCCTTAGCTAGCTTTGTTTGCCTCTAATCATGAGTAAATAAGGGGACTCGTGTCCCCATACTAACTCAGGCCGGTTTGGTGAGGTATTCTCACTTGGTTCCTCTGCCTGGGACATGGCTGTCCCTGAAACTCAAGGCCATTAATACAAACTGTTAGATTTGAATTACTATATCTAATTGGTCCTTGTCTTTGAACTTGTAGGAAGAAACAAGCAAACTCCTGCAAAACTCTTTCCTGCCCTTCTCAGAGCTGCGCGTTAGACAGATTTGCTAAATCTCTGTGGTGTCTCACAGTTGTTTTGACTCCTTGAATGTAGAAAAGAGTACCTGCAAATTAGAAGATGGTGATACATACACAAAAACATTTTACAAATGTGAAAATCCACCTCTAATTTTCCTACAAATTGATTGATTGTTCTGTAGGCCTTTCAACCACGATTGCCTTTCTCTTTTTGTACTTACTCTCAGATATCATTGAAGGTAGAACAATTCAGCTACTTGTTTGTGGACCTGGGCTTCTGACAGTGGGGCTTTTGACGCAATCCTTGAATACATGACTAGCCCTTGTTCTACCCAGATAAACAAAAACTGAGCCCAATTTCAGGAGAGAATTAGTTTTGCTAATCTTTAAAGCTATTCATTCCATCTTGCGCCCAACACCAAAGGTAGTTTGGAAAAAACTAGTTTCTCCAATTAGTAACTTTGTTATTCTTCTATTTTAAAAAATACCATGCTTCCAAATCCAACTATAACTGTGGTGACATATTGATTTGTGGAGGAATAATTCTTCTGTACATTTTGAATAAATAAATTATGCCTAAGTAATTTCTTTTGTTTAGCAAGACAGTGATAGTTACAAAATTATAATTAAACACTCATGTGTATAGAAGCCAGGCATCTTAGAGTTCCTCAAAAAATGTGTAAAAGAAACTAATTACTTCTTTTGTGTAACTAAAAATATATTTGTTGATAAATCAGAATTTTTAAAAAGGTTATTATCCATTTTATTACTTATTACTTTGGTTTTCTTTCTGTATGTTAAACTCTTTGAATAATGAAGCAATAGTAATAAATTACATTTTTTTGTTAGGGCCCATAAGGCAATATTTAGATTTATAAAATGTAGAAAGCAACAAATATAAAAAACAGAAGAAAAACTCTTTTTAAAGCTACATAATTATCTGTATTATAAGGTTAAGTGGAAAGACTACTGTCTGCTCAGCTTTGTCCCGATTACAAAGATAGTTTTCCTCTAACCTGTACTATTTAAGAAAACATTAAATGACTTTGCCACACTCTCTGAAGTACTGAATTCTATATTTCTCTTCTGTAGATATGGTCTGAATGTTTTATACATTTCTTTAAAAAAACAAAATTATCATAAATCTTAAAATTCATTTTTGCCTTTAGTTTGATAAATCATTTGATATCTTATATAGGAAAAGAAAAAAAGGTAAATTTAATTATTTAATATTTTCCACCATACGGTTTGTAACTCAGTGGGTTGCAAAATCAATTTAGTAGATTGATAATATTTTTTGAAAACCACTATGTTAGACTAGACTAGAATATTATCAAAACTATTAGAGCACATTAAGTATGTAGTAAGATAGTAAAGTTGATTATTGGTTTGCGAAACTTTTGTCAAATTATGTGTGTGCATGTGCATGTAAAATGCATTTCTTGCATTTGCAAACTACTACATTATTGTGTAAATTCTAAATATTCATGTTAGTAATATAATTGATATAATTAATGAACAAGTTCTTATAAAATGACTTTAGAGCATCAAGGAGTAGTAGCAAAGAGCAGAGGTTTTCATTTAGATCTCCAGTGTTTGCATACAACCTTATCGCTTACTGGCTATGTGACCAAGGTAAAGGTACTGGGCCTTCGTTTCTTAACCTGGAAAATAGGATAATAATAACACCTGTACCACAGAATTGTTATGATATTTAGATGAACAAATATGTGAAAAGGGCTCACTATATGCCTGACACAAGTCTGATAGAAAGCAGCTACTATTATCATCAAACATTTAGTTTTCACTGACTGTATCTCCTAATGAGAAGAACAAGAAAGACATTTACTTTCTTTCAATCAACAAATGACTTAGAAAAAAAAAGATTTGTGAGAAATGAAAAGATAAGCTAGAGAGAGAGAGAGAGAGAGAGAGAGAGAGAGAGAGAGAGAGAGAGAGAGAGAGAGTGTGTTGGGGGACCAGGAAGTTAATGATAGAAATTTTACAGTTATTTTCAGGTAAATATTCCTAAATATAGTCTAATTATTGTTGCTTTTCAAAAACTTTAAACTAGACAACCACCAACTTTTCTGTTGTCCAATGTGAGTAGAAAAATTTTATACACAAATGTGAGATCAACTGCTTATACTTTTAGCAATTTTAACACATGAAGAAATTAAGGGCCAATTTCCCCTAGATATTATAAGAGGTATACCTGAAAACATCAACTAATAAAAGGGTGAATTCTTTAAAAAGATGTAACAATACTTAATGTATATGTACCAAACACAGCATCAAAATATATGAGGCAAAAAAACTGATTGAACTGCAAGATGAATCCCCTATTACAGTGGCACACTTCAGCACTCCTGTGTCAGAAGTGGACAGATCCAGGGAGCAGAAAATCTGAAAGGACGTAGCTGAACTCAACAACACCATCAATTAACTGAATATAATTAGCATCTATGGGCTACTTCATTCAACAATAGCAGAATATACATTCTTCTCAAGCTCATGTGGAACATTCACCAAGGTAGACCACAGTAGGACCATAAAACACACATTAACACACTTAAAAGAATAAGAATCATGCAATGTTCACTCTCAGACCACAATGGAGTTTAACTGGAAATCAGTAACAGAAAGACAGCTGGAAAATCCCCCAATACTTGAAGATTAAACAACATATTTCTACATGAAACATAGATCAAAGAAGACCTCCCAAGAGACATTAAAATATTTAGAATTAAATGAAAATTAAAATACAATTTATCAAAAATTGTGGGATGCAGTGAAAATAGTGCTTAGAGGGAAATTTATACACCGAATGCATGCATTAGAAAACAATAAAGGTCTAAAATTAGTCATCTACACTTCTACCTTAGTAAACTAAAAAAAAAAGAAGAAGAGCAAATTAAATCCAAAGGAAGCAAAAGAAAATAAATAATAAGAATTAAAACAGAAATCAATGAAAATTAAAACAGAAAATCAATAGAGAAAATCAATCAACAAAACCAAAAGTCGGTTCTTTGAGAAGATCAAAAAATCAATAAGCCTCTAGTCAGGATAACAGAAAGAGAGAGAGAGAGAGAGAGAGAGAGAGAGAGAGAGAGGGAATGTAAACTCCTACTATCATAAATAGACATCGCCGCAGATCCCATGGACATTAAATGGATAATAAAGGAATATTATGAACAACTAATAAAATGGAATGGACCAACTCCTTGAAAGACACGAGGCCAAAACTCACACAACAAAAATAAACAATTTGAATAGCCTTATATCTATCAAAGAAATTAAATCAATAATTAACAACCTTCTAAAATAGAAAGCATCAGGCACAGATGGGTTCACTAGTGAATTTTCCAAACATTTAAGGAAGAAATTACATCAAATATTACATCTCTTTCAGAGATAGAAGCAGAGGGAATAATTTCTAACTCATTCTATGAGGCCAGGACTACCCAAATACCAAAACCAGTGAAGATATTACAAGAAAAGAAAACTACAAACTAATACCTTCATGAACATAGATGCAAAAATCCTCAACAACATATTAGTAAATCAAATCCAACCATGTATAAAAAAAGTATTCAACAAAACCAAATGGGTTTTATCCCAGGTATGCAAGATTGGTTCAACATTTGAATACCAATTAATATAGTCCATCACATTAACAAGCTAAAAAATAAAAATCACACAATCGTATCAATAGGTGCAGAAAGAACATTTGACAAAATCTAACATCAATTCATGATAAAAACATTGAGAAAACTAGCAATAGAGTGGAACCTCCTCAACTTGGTAAAAAATATCTACAAAAACCCTACAGGTAACATCATACTTAATAGTGAGGAAATGCAAAGATTTCCTACTAAGATTAGGAAAAAGACAAGAATGTCTCTTCTTGCCACTGCTTTTCAACATCATACTGAAAATCTTAGCTAGTATAATAAGACAAGAAAAGGAAGCAAAATATGTACAGATTGGGATGTAAGAAATAAAACTGTCTTTGTTTGCAGATGACATGATTGTTTATTTGGAAAATTGGAAGAAATGAACAAAAAACTCCTGGAACTAATAAGTGATTATAGAAAAGTTACAGGATACAAAGTTATTATACAAAAGTCAGTTGTTTTGTTATGTACCAGCAATGAACGAATGGAATTTGAAATTAAAAACAATACTATTTCATCAGCACTCTCCAAAAAAGAAAATACTTAGGTATAAATCTGACAAAGCATGTACAAGATCTGTATGACGAAAACTACAAAACTCTAATGAAAAAAATCAAGAAGAACTAAATAAATGGAGAGATTCTCCATATTCATGGATAGGAAGACTTCAGATTGTCAAGATGTCAGTTCTTCCCAACTTGATCTATAAATTTAGTGCCATCCCAACCAAAATTCCAGAAAATTATTTAGTGAATATCAAAAATATGATTCTAAAGTTTATATGGACAGGCAAAAGATCCAGAATAGTCAACATAGTATTAAAGGAGGAAAACAGATGGAGGACTGATACTACCTGACTTCAAGACTTACTATAAAGCTATAGTAATCAAGACAGTGTGGTATTGGTGAACGAATAGACAAATGGACAAATGTAACAGAATAGAGAGCCCAGAAAAATACTCACATAAATATAGTCAACTGACCTTTACAAAGGAGTAAAAACAATACGATGGGGAAAAGGTAATCTTGTCAAGAAATCGAACAACTGGACATTACATGCAAAAAAAAATTGAGTCTAGACAGAGACTTTACACCCTTAACAAAAATTAATTTAAAATAGATCGAAGACCTAAAAGTAAAACATAAAACTATAAAACTCCTAATAGGAAAAAATCTGTTATAGATGACACAGGTTTGGTGATGACTTCTTAGATTCAGCACCACAGGCATGATCAATGAAAGAAAAATTTGATAAATCGGACATCATTAAAATTAAAAATTTCTGCTCTTCAAAAGACACTGTTAAAAGAATAAAAAGACAAGACACAGACCAACAGAGGGTATTTCAAAAAGACATATTTGATAAAGGAAAACAAACAAAAAACTCCTCATGTATTATACTCAGTAGTAAAGGAGCCACTTAGTACTGGAGTGATCAGCTTTTCCTTAGATTTTATGAATTGGCAGGAAAGCTTTGGCTACTCAGAAATACCTTCAGCCAAAGAACACCCAAATTCAACATGGATCTAGAATGACACTTGAACTTGTGATCTTCCTAGTCCTGGCTAAGAAGGATATGAGACAGCAGCACAGAGATTCTTGTTCATGTGATAGAAGGGAACAAAGAAATGGAATACATTTTTGAAGTTGCATTTATTTTAGAGCTGCCTTAAATCCAGCATGTTATATGTTCTTATCTGAAAAAAGTGGTCAATTCTGCTGTGCTTTAATTCATAGGATCTACGCCTGTTAAATTCTGATTAAGTTGAAAACTCCAATATTGTAAAATCATGTAGGTTAGAATATAAATTCAAATTACTACATTTTCTGTAGCTCTTTAAACTTGTTAGGATATACATCACATGCATAATCTTTCATTCCTGGATGATGACATTGTGTGTTGTAATACACACATACACACACACCCATACACCCTCATTTTAAATCTTCTTTATGTATTTGTTCAACAATACAGTTAAATCTGGGCGAATTGGGGATATAGTTTTATTGATTTCAGTTGACATCCAGAGGATATTTTCTCAATTTTCTGTACACACAGTAATGAGAACAAAGGTACAGAGATAGTAATTCAAGGAACAGAGGTTCAAACCAGGCTCTTCACCTCTGTGTCACTGAGTAGAAGCCAAGGTGCAGCAAGAGACCATTGGGCACTTGACAAGGAAAAGGAACAAAGGAGAAGGGAGGAGAAATAGCTACACAAAAGAAAGAATTATGCAGGCAGGAAAAGAAAATAGTGCAGTGTGGAAGGGCAATCAGATAGAGTTTTTTCAGATGTTATAAATTCATATATGAAATTATATATAAATTTACATGTACTGGGAATGCAGGGATGTTTGTTCATTGCTATCCATTCATTCAGTATGTAATTATTGAGCAAATACTATGTGTCAGGCAATGCACTAGATGATTGAGATACACCACCAACCAAAGAGAAAAGGTGGTGCCCTCGAGGAACTTATGTCCCAGTTGTGTGTGTGGCAGGGTAATACAAAATAAATGGGGAAATCAAACAGTGGTTTAAAAGTGCTGTGGACAAAAAGACAGAGCACAGATGATAAGCAGCATTAGGGTTCCTAGGGTAGGAGAGAGGACAGGTTGCAGTATTAAATAAAGCAGGGAAGGACTCTTGGAGATGGTAATTTCTGAGCCAAGGTTGTAGGAGGTGAGGCTAGCCAATTAGCTTTGTGAAGGAATGTTCGAGCAGAGGGAACAGATAGAGGAAAGACTCTGTAGGGGAAGATTAGGAGTTCAGTGTGGTGTAGGCTGAGTTTGGCATGTCATTAAACATCCAAGTGGAGATGCTGAGTTAGCAGCTGGATATCAAGAGTCTGGAGTTTGGGAGCAAGGTCTGAACTGAGGAAAGAATTGGGGAGCATTAACACAGAGATGGAGGACCAAACGTCAATCCTGGATGAAATCACCAAGAAAGCGAGTGTAGCTAAAGAAGAGGACCACATATGTCTTGACGTGATCCAAAATTAAGCAGTATTTTCTTACCTAATAAAAATCATCTTCTTCCCTAAAGGAGGCAAGAGAAATTACAGGACACTAGCAAAAAAAAAGTACCAAAAGAAGTCATGTTTTCAACACATGTAGAAATTAAAAAAAAAAATCTTTCGTTATTAAATATAAAATGCTAGGAAAACTATTATTAGAGCTTTTTATCTGAAAAACCAGATTCCTTATTTTTAGGGCAATAATCCAATCATAACACCTTTAGAAACAGCAGGACTCTGGTGACAGATGTTCCTGTCTAGTTCACTCAGATTCACACACTAACCTCCTCTGAAAACACCCTCACAGACACACCCAAAACAATGCTGTGCCAGGTTTCTAGGTACTTCTTAACCCAGTAAGGTTGAAACCTGTAATTAAGTCCACAAATTCATCACTTGTCAACTTGGCAACCATAAGCACCTTAAACCATACTTAATTTCCAAATAAACACTATAACAAAGTAATAGTTCTGCCTAATATAGTGCAACTATCTTGCATGCAACCAAAAATACACTAATCCTTTCCCCAGAATTCAGCTTTCAGGATTTCAACATTGGAGATTTTACTCTTTTGAGATTATGATTTGTGGGATTTTAGACGTTAGGAATTTTAGGCTTCAGGGGTTTTTATCTTTAGGGATTTTAATCTTTCAGGATTTCAACATTAAGGATTATGGTGTTCAAGATTGTGTCTTTCGGGATTATGATCAGCACCAGACTCTAGCACCTAATTTTTCTCAAGTTATCAGACTCTGGGAGGAAAAAAGCATTTGTCATGCAATGAATGTGCTTGATTAACTAGAAATGAAGGATAACTACTTTTTTTTATGCCCGATAGAAACATGTGCATAAAATAAATAATAACTTGATTTCATCTGTTGATAACAATTGACTAATAATTTGCAAATATATGTACTTTAAATAGAAAGACTGAGGTGTGTGTAAAGGCAAATCCAGTCATTTTATTGCACTAAAATATCAAAATTTTAGATTAATTACAGATAAAAGCATTCAGCTATCTACTAATATGAGCTATTTCAAATAATTAGCATAAACTAGAAACTTGATTTTGCATTATCTAAAAGAGAAATTATTTCAATTTTCTAGATTTATATGCTCAAATTTTAAGAAGCCCACAGATGGCTTCAATTAAACAGCTTTTTATGGCTATAAAATAAGAAGTGGCAAGAGAAATTCCTATACATATTTTTAGAAATCTATAGCAAATATCTCAAGGTACCGCAGGCCTATCCTTTGATCCCAGTTAATTAGTTCAAATAAAGATTATCTACTCTTTGTTATGAATCAACTCATGAGTTAATTTTCCTAGCTGGTTGAGTGTAATTTGGAAGAAAGTTTAACATAGATCAGAAAAGCTGACTTCATTAGACAGGTGATATGTTTTGATAAATTTAACTTAGCTTTAACAGTTATTTTATGTATAAATGTCATAGGAACTCATAGGACTGTTTTTAATAAGCAATATCCAAAAGAGAATTTAGAATAAACTATAAAAATGTGTTTTTCATTTGATTTGATTTTAGAACTAGAAAAATATTTGACCTGGTGGCCAACATAGTCACAAATGACTAAAGAGTTCCTGAGAGATTCCCAGTGATTATCAGTGAATAATATTTATGGTTGACTTGGATAGTTCTTCATGTTTATTAACATTTGAAAAGCTAATATTCATATCCAAAGCACTGGGAAATTTTTTTTTCATGGTGTTGGCTCACATTGTAGATGGCTTTGCTTAGGATTCTACTTCCCTTGATATTTGTCAAAATACAAAGAAAACTATTTCATAGATAATTGTCCTATATTTATTTACATTGTGTGTTTCCATGTCCAGTTGCTATTGATGTGTTCACTTGCTCTGAGTTGATTTTTATTCAGACTTTTAGTGCTAAATAAAATACCAAAAATAAATAAGGGATGATTTTAATTTTGGACTTTGACTAAACCAGTTTAAGGACAAAAAGAATTGCTCTGTTTTTATCTATACATAGGAACAAGGTCAGGAAGAGGATGAGGTCAGACACTTGCTCAGATAATGAAAGATCTTCTGCAGAATTTGAACATTATCCTAATGATAAGGAGTTAGCTGGGATATCTGAAGCAAAAACATGATGTGAGTAAGTCTTTCTTTCAGAACAGTTCTTTCCCCCAAACCACGTTGAAATGATAAGTGAGTAGTAGGGAGTAGCAGCAGTGACATACCAGGAATGTAATGTCAATGGATTTCTAATAGATATATCACAGATGACACCAGATTAAAGGAGCCACCAAAGACTCTTCAATTTTCTAAGAAGGTAGTGAGGTGCTGCAGCCTTTGCAGAAAATGAGGAAATCCTGGCCTACGCCTTTGATACCTCCTCATTTGGAAGGGTTAGAGTTAGTGCAAACATGAGAATGGGCAAGATACGGACCATTTCTCTTGTAGACCCTAACAATAAGCATTATTTGAAGGCATAGTCAAATGAGAGGTATCTCAAAATAAAAACTCACAATCTGTGTCATGATAGGAAAGCACTGATGTTAAGCACTGCAATCATTCAAATGAATAAAATATAAAAAACTGTTGTGTGTTTACAAAATGAAGCAAGCATAATTTTTGAAAGTGGTGATATACTTAAAATAATCCCAGATTATAATAAAAACATTCAAGATTATAACCAAAAGGAAAACAACACCAAAGAGAGGAGATGGTTGATCAGGAAGGTACAAATATGCTAGTTGCTTTTCCAATGCAACTTTGCACTTTTATTATTTTTTCTTTTTTTTCATTTCAGAATATTATGTGGTTACAAACGTTTTGGTTACATAAATTGCTTTTGTACCATTTGAATCCAAGTTTAAGTGTGCCCATAACCCCGAGAGTGTGCATTGTACCCATTAGGTGTGAACTTACCATCCCATCCTCCTCCCTCCCACCTGCTTGATTTCTGATGAATGTTATTTTGATATGTGAACATAAATGTTGATCAATTAGTTCCAATTTAACGGTGAGTACATGTGGTGTTTGTTTTCCATTCTGGTGACACTTCACTTAGAAGAATGGTCTCCAGTTCCATGCCAGTTAATATAAGAGGTATTAGTTCACCATTTTTTATGGCTGAGTAGTACTCCATGATATATATAATCACATTTTATATATCACATGATATATATATATATATATATCACATTTTATTAATCCACTCATGTATTGATAGGCACTTGGGTTGTTTCCACATCTTTGCAATTGTGAATTGTGCTGCTATAAACATTCAAGTGCAGGTGTCTTTTTTATAAAATGTCTTTTTTTCCTTTGGGTAAATACCCAGTAGTGGGATTGCTGGATCAAATGGTAGTTCTACTTTCAGTTCTTTGAGGTATCTGCATATTAATTTCCATAGATGTTGCACTAATTTGCAGTCCCACCAGCAGTGTATGAGTGTTCCTATCTCTCAGCATCCATGCCGGCATTTGTTGTTTTGGGGCTTTTTGATAAAAGCCATTCTCACTGGAGTTAAGTGATATCTCATTGTGGTTTTTGATTTGCATTCCCCTGATGATTAGCGATGTTGAGCATTTTTTCATGTATTTATTGGTCATTAGTCTATCTTCTTTTGAAAAGTTTCTGTTCACGTTTTTTGCCCACTTTTTAATGGAGTTGTTTGATTTTTTTCTTGCTGATTGGCTTGTGTTCTTTATAGATTCTAGTTATCAGCAAATATGCTAATTATCTCATCACTGAAAGAGCAAATACTTGCTATTTCATTCTTGGCATTGATAATTATAGGTTAATGGCTTGATTTTAAGATTGTAAGTAAAACAGCATATGTACATTCCAAATTTAAAGAGCCAAAAGATTTTTATTTTTTTTTTTATTTCAGGGTATTATGAGGGTACAAACATTTTGGTTATGTTTTATGTCTTTGCCTCACCCAAGCGAGGGTTACAGGCATGCCCTTCCCCTCTACAATGCTCACTGTGTCCTTTAGTTGTGAGTTAACCCCCCCATCCCCCAAATCCCTGGAGAGTATTACTGCCATGCGAGCACCATAGTGTTAATCAGTTGGTACCAATTTGATGGCAAGTACAAGTGGATATGGACTATATAGCAGAAGGCTGAAAACAAAAAAAATGGCAAAAAAAGAAAAGCATAAAATGGTATCTCCTATGACACTACACGTAAATGGGACCCACCACCGAGATAGGTAGGATGGCGAAGAGGCAGTGATCAGGAAGTTCTGCTTCCAGCTTGCCTCTAATCTCAGGTACTGCGTCAGGTGAAATGTCACAACTTCCTTTGGGGGTTCATCTGTGGCCACTCATTCATGTAGGTAATTTGAAGGATGCTCTAAAACATAATTTCCTTCTCGTCATTCAGTTTCTAAATCCCCAAATTCCACCAATAGAATACACTTCCTCTTTCCTTTGGGTTAAAAATTCTAGAAAGTCACTAGACATTTTCCAATTTTGCCTTTTTTTCTTTTTTTTTTTTGAGACAGAGTCTCACTCTTTTGCCTGGGGCGAGTGCCGTGGCGTCAGCCTAGCTCACAGCAACCTCAAACTCCTGGGCTCAAGCATTCCTATTGTCTCAGCCTCCTGAGTACCTGGGACTGTTGGCATGCGCCACCATGCCCAGCTAATTTTTTTTTCTATACATATTTTTAGCTGTCCAATTAATTTCTTTCTATTTTTGGTAGAGACGGGGGTCTCGCTCTTGCTCAGGCTGGTTTCGAACTCGTGAGCTCAAACAATCTGCCCACCTCGGCCTGCCAGAGTGCTAGGATTACAGGCGTGAGCCACCGCACCCGGCCCCAATTTTGTCTTAAACCAATCATCCAACGTCTTTTCTTAGCTTTCAAATACATTCAGGTGTTTTAGTCCAGTTATTAGCTACGAAAGCTTTAGCTGAGACAGGTTTTCAGATTGTTTCTCAATATTAAGTAAGAATAAGATAGCATCTTGGTATGGCCCAGATAAGTGTTGACAGCCAACATATTTGAAGCAGTGACTTCCTTGCCTAGGTTTTTACTAGTATGAAATAAGAAAATTAAAAAATAGTAAATTTCTAGGACAGTTAAAATATGCATTTGTTTCTGATATGATGAATTCTTGATGGGTTTTGGTGGTAAAGATTCCTTTGTTTCAGGAAATGAGTCATTATTGGGTAGTAACTTGAAAACAATTAATTATATTTGATTTGAATAATTCATGTTTCTTTTCAAAGTGTGTGTATTAATGATTGCGACTTCATATTGCATATATTAATATATATGATATAGTTTTGGTAGTTTTTATTTTTTTACTTAGAAGGTAGTCCCTGATTTGCACAAAGGAATTAAATGTCAAGATTTCAAAATGTACAAAAATCACGATATTCTGAAGAGTCCCATGATGTCTCTACCATCTGAAAAAATTTGAGAGCCATTAAGATAGATTTTTTCGTAAACTTTTAAGCAACCTGAAGAAACTAGCTAATTTTATTTAGGGTGTTCAAATGACTAGGCTTTTGTCCACATGCGCAATACATTTAATTTCTAAAACAATACAAGTTTCCCTATAAAACTATTGTACAATAAATGGAATTTCTCCAAGAGGACTTAATCTCCAAACATGGTTCTCATTTTCTTAATTACAAAGACCACTCAGGAAGAAATGCTGGATTTTCAAGGATGTCATTAAATAGTGTTTGTAATAAAGGTTCCATAATAAAGAAGAATCATTGAAGATATTTTTAACTCACTAGTAGAAAAATAGAACTTTATGTACCCCCCACCCCCCGCGCCTTGCATGTGCTTTTTAGTTCTGCCTATGAATCAATAGTTTTGTTTAAAACATCATGTCTACTGACAGGAGTTCCTGCAAGTTGGCTTTTTCTATTAGCCTGTTCCAGGAAGTATCTCTTTTCTACTACATCGGAGTATCATTAGAGTTGACTAAATGCGTCAGCTGGATATAGCTTTATATTGGAGATGAGGATGATTTGAAATCACTTAAGAATCAGCTTGCTTTTCTTAAGTTCCAGAGGTCTTTTCAGTAAGCTTAGGAAACCTCCTGCTCACCCTGAAGTGGGAAGTGTGTCAATGTTTATACCATGTGATTGCTGAGGACACAGAGTGGTGAAGATGTTCCAGGGCAGAGTGCATAAAGAAGCTGAAAAGTGTTCTGAAGCAGTATACTCCGATTTCAGCTGATTGCTATCCCAACACTATTTTTCCGATGTTTGCTAAATAGGGAAGAATAGCTCCCATTCAATACAAGTACAGAAATTAACTAGGATAAAAAACAAAAAAAACAAAAAAAAACATAAGGCAAAGGGTCTTGATGAGGTTCTTTCTTTTTATTTGGGAAGGGAATAAGGAACTCATATCTACCTCTTATTGGCCAGAGTAGGGTCACATATCTACCTATATGTAAGGAAAGCTGAGAAATCAAATATTTTACTTCAGAGCTCAATCCTAGTAGAAAACAAGGGAGAAAGAGGTTAGAACAAGTGTATGTCTGCTATGCAAATCCAAACAAGACTTGTCTGAGGTCAAATCCAGCTCTGACATTTAATAGCTTTGTGACATTGGGCAAGTTACTTAACCTCTCTATGTCTCAGTTTCTCCATCTTTAAAAAGAGGATGTGATAATAATGGTACTTAATTCAGAATGCAATAGGTGATTGCCGAGAAAGCACTTAAAATAGCACCTGGCACATATGATTACGTATTAGTTACTATTATCTGCGCTCTAAGGAACTCTTCAGCAAAAAAATATTGTAATTCCATAAATAATTGCTTGATTATAAAAAGTAGGACTTATAAGCATTTGAAAATAATTTAAGCGTGCAGTTAGATCTGCTTAAATATATTAAAATGGTCATTTCTTATGGAAGCAAACCAGTGCCAGTAAATACTAAAAGTGTTTTTATTAGAAAAGAAATATGACTTGTGTAGCTGGATGAACTCTTGAGCAGGGAGACTAGTGCATGTTGAGTGATTATAAGGATTTAACTTTAAAAACATCTGGAAGGAATCTCTTAAGGGAGTTGTTCTACCTTATTTTCCTTCAGGTTTATAAACTATATTTAAGTTTTCCTAAGCAAGTAGCAATGTATCCTTAGGGGAACTGTCACAGTTCTCTTCTCCTTCAGCCAAAGTTAACTCACCATAAACTGCAAACTTATGAAGACTCTCTTTGTCCCATGACCTAAAGCTAAGGTTTATCCTAAAGAAAGAAGTCAGCTAGTAAATAGAAAGGCAAGCTCATGCTGGATGGGAATTTGCTGATGAATGAAACGGAGGCTCATGTCTGGGTGAAAAACTTACCTCTCAAAGTGTTTACAGTCCACTGAGAGGGGAAAGTAATTTACAAATAACAGAATTACACCAGTTAAAGTCTTAAGAGCAATAGAGGAATATTGGTAGCCATGCTCTGAGAAGGAGAGATTACATGCTATGGGGCGATTGAAAGGGTCCCGCAGTGGATGGCATTTGTTTGTCCTTAATGGGTAAGCTGGTTTGGACAGGTAGCATTGGGAAGAAGGGTATTTATGGCAGAGGGAAAGAAGGAGCAGGCACAGGAAAAGGAAATTGTAGGATAGATATTGCACTAGATGTTGAGAAACAGGGTCACGAGTAAGCCCGAAACAATCCTTCTTTCAGGGATATTACCCTTTATTAGGAAAGACAGAAAATAAGGAAGAAGATAACTAAGTACATTGACAATGAGGGTTGTGAAGCAAATAAATATGTGATAGAAAAGATGGTGACTGGAGACAGGTCCAAGCCAGGGCAGAGGTGGAAATTGCTATTTTTATAGCATCACCATCACACTGGCCTTTTTGAGAATGTGACATATGAGTAAAGACCTGCAAAAATGAAGAAGTGAAGATCTGAACTTCCCACTTCAAGAGAGCAGCAAGTGTAAAAGCTTTGAAATGAGAAAAGCAGGAATACCTGTGGTGCTGGAACACAGCGAGTGAGAAGCATTGTGGAAGATGAGGTTAGAGGGGAGGCAGGATCTAGATTACCAATTGCCAAGGAAGCCTAGGTAGGAGTTTGGATTTTATCCTAAGTATAATAGGAAACTGCTGATGAATTTAAAGAGGAAAGCAACATGGTCTGAATACATTAGTAAGAATAAAAATCAGTTTGCCTGCCTGTGGAATAGACAGCAGGGGCCAGAATGGTTGACAGACGGCTGCCGCATTGTCTCTGGCAGATCTAGGGTCCATGTGTTGCAGGTACTGACTAGTCACAGGATCAAGATCTGGAAAGCTCCCTGCTGTGCCAGGTGTTAATCTTTTAGTTTTTACTTCAAGGGCAGTCAAATAGGGTCTCAGGGGAGGGTTCAGAGTGGCTGTTAGGGATTCTTGGCAGGCTTAAGTGGTGACTAAAGAATTATATACCAGCTGGTCAGAAGTGGCTCAGCATTTTAATAACCAGTGCAGTTGTACACGTGTGCCTTGGTTAGCTCATCCCAGTCTTGGGTGGAGGTTATGGAGGTGGTGAGAAGAGTCAGACTCAGGATTTATTTTGGAAATAGAAATTACAAATAGACTTACTGATGAACGTTGAAATAGGACCCAACCTTACAAAGGTGAGTTTGATAAGACTGGTAAGACTGGGTATATAACATTTGTTGCAAATTCTTCTAAAATACATTGCTTCACTTTACAGTCTCAAGAAAGAAATTTTTCAAAATCTTTTTTCTTTGCTGGTCTGAGTATCTTAAAGGGTTTCAGGGTTCTGAACATGAATTCTCATTGAATAATTGTGTAGGGCAGAGATACAAAATACTAGGATAAATAGTAATTAACTTCAGGACAAAAACTAAAACATCATTTTAATTAAGTTTTTGTTATTTACTCAATTTCTTAGAACTGATCTCCCTTTCTTTAAATTAAATATTGGAAGGAATTTTGCTTTTTGGTGACTTTAGCTAATTATTTTCTGGTCAAAAGATAGAATATAAACTCCTGAATATAAAAACCCTTAAAAATTTTCAGTACTAATCTTCCTATGTTTTATAACTTTAAATAAGTCACTACTTCTTTAGAATTCCATTTCTCCTCTTTGACTTTAGTGAATTTTTCACATCGCAAACCACACAGCATCATAGCATATACCAGACCTTGGCAATGAAACTAGAGGATACAAATCAATCTTTAAATAAAACCGAAAAGTTTCAGAGCTTCATAAAGAAGCTATTTTCCAAGCTGGGCTAAGACTTTTAAGGCACTTTCAAAACAAACTTTCTTCCTTCAAAATTTTTTCCCATTTTAATTTTAACAATTTATTCATTGATTTCCTTGGCCAATATTAATCAAGAGAGCAGAGTACCAACCCATAAGTAACTCTATCTCAAGTTAGTCACAATATTCTCTTACCTTAGACATTGAGAGAACTGCAACCAATGAGAATCTCGTTTACCAAGCAGATGTTGCTTAAGAAAAGCCACATCACCAGCTCTATTTGTGTCAATTAACTTAAAAGTCAGTGTCCACATGAATTTGGAAATATAAAGGTTGATTGACAGTTGCCAAGAAAAATTTTGAAAGCCTTTCAATAGGTGGGTCTTGTTTTACATAGTGGATATTTACCTGAAAAGTTGCATGTAAATAAAATTTAATATTTAATAATCAAGTAATATTTGGAATAAGAGAGAGAGAATACTGTTCAGATATAAATGCTGATCAATCCTTTCTAAAGCAAACAATCTCCAGATATTCTGAGTTTGTGTAAATTTTAGTTTGGCTTACCTCCAATAGAGAGCAAAATTCTCCCAGGAAAGAGTTCATGAAAGACTGTGATATTGTAGTATTTGAACAGCCAGTGGAAAAGTGGAAGACAATGAACTGAATTATTTAATATCATAAAGAGAAAATAATTCAGATTTGTGAGTTAATTCAAATAAAGAAATGATTTTAGGGCAGATTGAGGCCAGGGTGTATGTAATGTCTTTATTTTGTAAAATGAAAAACCCAGTTCCTTACTAGTGCCATGGGATGATAGCAAAGGTTGCTGTGTTAATATCCTGGGTTCAGAAAACATCACCGAGGCTTCCATTATAAGATTCAGTTCCTTCATCTTAATAGTTTGAAGAAAGTAGAGAACCTATAGACTAATGGGTTCTACTAAATTCCCTATCCCAAACCTATTCAGCAGTGGATCTAAGCAATACATCCATAAATATGCACACAGATTATACTGTATTTGAAGTGCAGTAACTATTTATTGAGCACTTACTATGTGCTAGGCAATATGCTAGGTGGTAGAGATCCAACGATAAATAGCAAAGTCCCTGCCTATGAGTTGCTTACAGTTCAGAAAAGCAGAGAATCCTATCAGTAGTTAACTTTGGTATGAGTTTCTTGTATGCTTTGAGTAATCATCAGCTTTCTTTGCATTGATCAGTCACTACATTCACCAGTGTCTGAATCCAGATGGTTGACACAAACCAATTTGCTTACCAGGGTTGTGACATAAATGTCAAAACCAGTGACTTATACCTCTTATACCTTTGGTATTACTTACCCTTTGGTTTTACCTTTTCTGGCTGAGCGACTTCATTTTGCTCCAGATCACACAAGGCTTATTACTGCCACACACACCAATGCTCAAATTTATCTGTCTTGCATCGTCACATCTGAGCTATTAACCAGAACGTGTGTAAAAGCAAGTCTGTACCACTGTGGTATCAGCAAAGATGAGAGAATTAGTGGAAAGAATGCTGGACTTGGTTTCTGAGGTCTGTGGAAGTGATTCTGGGTTCTACTATTTAAGCCTTTATTTTCTCTTCATAAGGGAAAAACAATAAAATATGCTCTATCTGGTGAGGTAGTTATGATTACATCATAATAAAACGTTTGTAAATACATTTTGTAAGGCTAAGCCTCTTTACAAATGTAAAATATTACAATGTATTTATAATATTTATCACTATGATTTTAATGCTTATTCTTCAGGAAACATATATTCATTAAGGAGTGGTAAGAAAAATATAAAAAATAACCATAAGAAGAAGCAGAAATGAAAATATAGGTTGGGAGTTCATGGATGAGATTTAATTATGATTAAGTGTAAACAGCATAGCATGTCTGTGTTCCATGTTCTTATTTCAAAAGGATTAAATGCAAAATGTTGGGGTGCCTTAGACAGCAAATATCTTGGAGTCCTATAACTGCGTATTGGTACTTTTCCCACTTATAGTCCTGAAATTATGTTCTACTTATATTCTACAAATGTAAGAAAAAAAGAGAACTGAAAGGAATTTTATTTTAAGCAAACTCCGTATTTTTTGGATAATTATAAAATATCAACTTATGCAGTCAAATTGGATCCTGAGATTGTGGAATAATTGTGTACAAGAAACTATGGAGGGAATATCTAAGCATTCTCAAATGTAAGTTTCTTTTTTAAAACAAATTTACTTTTCTCCTACAGTATAAAGTCATTTACTGTTTGTCAAAGAAATAATGAACTGTCCTTACTAATCTAATGAATAACAAAATTTCCATTAGAATTTTGAAATGTGCCTTGAATCTGGTAAATGTACATTTCTTGAATGAATGACCACAGAAATCACTATTTAAATGAGCTAGAACATAATAAAGTGTAAATATATTGAAATTGCTCATCAAAAAAGCCCTTAATATTCTAATAAATTAAACTCAATTTGTCACACTCACAACCTCCTTTTATCTACTAAGCTTCATTATCCGTAGCTACATTTTCCTTCATTCTTTCATATGGATAATGAAGATTTTCTGAGTCTTAGGTAAAACATTTGGATCTCTAGCTCTTCTTTGTTTTTCATAATGTCATGCTCTAAATTCCTCCTACCTTGTTTATGTAGTTTCTCTCTGTAGCCATTTCTGAAAAAGTAATATATTTATAATCCATATTTCAATATTTCTTGTAATTCTATAAACAACAAACAATAAAAAAAAAAGAATCTATTTTCAAGATTGTGCTAAGAACTTGAAGGGCACTTTCAGAACAAACTATCCTCTTATAAGTCATGATAAAATAGACATAAATACTATGCTGAGAAAATGGGGCATAAAATCACTTTATCTAGAAAGATCCAGAGGTGGCATTAGGGCTCAGTTTTTCTTTACTGATGTCCTGTTAAATTTATACTCATTTCAGGGGGAAAAACCTCTGGAATGAGAAAATTAGTCTTGAATTAGACTTAATTAGGGAGCATATTATCAAATACATCCTGAGAGACTGATATGGAATAGAGCTGCTTGATAAAGCCCAATAGCTTATATTAAAGAGTTTATGCTGAGAATAAAGAATAACATGGTTAGAATTTTTCTGAAGATGATCTATAATGTGAGAACTACTTTAAAGGTGGCCAAAGCAAGCAAAGGTAGGTAGCAGGCTGTTGCTGCTGTCCAAATGAGAGATACAGTAGATAGTGGAGATGAGTAGTGGGTCAATGGGTGAATTAGGCTCACGTTAAGGAAGCAAAACGTACAGAATGATTGAAGAACTGACTGTTCTTCCCTATAAGGGAAAAGAAAGTATCGAGGATGACTCTTGGACTCCTGCGAGTCTGTTGTCTTTTAATTATCTGGTAGCTGTGAAAGAAGACCAGAGTTAGCGGACAGAAAAATCAAGAGTTTAGTTTGAGACACATTGAGTTTGAGGTGTTTTTGAAACATATAAGAGGAGATGTACATTTAGTGCTTAGAGAAGTCTGGACTTGAGATGTAAATCACTGAGTCTTCCACATAGGGGTTGTACTTAAAATTAGTTCAATTACCTAGAATCAGAGTACAGAAGAGAAGAGGAAAGGTCCTACAAAAGGAAATGTTGGATCACAACAGGCAAGGGAAGTGATTTTTTCAATGAGGGTGTGGTCAGCAATGTCAAATACTTCTGTGTACTTTAATAAGGTGATGCTTAAAACATACCCAATGAATTTAATTACGTGGATACCTTTTATGACCTTCGTGAGAAAGATTTTGGGAAAGGCATAGAACTCAAAGGCAGATTCAGTAGACTAAGGGGTAAATTTGAAGTGAGAAATAGAAACAAGTAGAATTAAGATATAAGAGGAAGATATGGCTATAGCTAAAGAGACATGAGAGGTTCACTCAGAGTTTTTGTAATTCATAAATTCTTTAATTTGACAGATACTTATGTACTGGGCACTGTTCTAAGCTTTAGTTCTAAGGCACTGTTATAAGGTGAAGAAATTCATTTTCTAATGAAAGAGTTAAGTATTTTTCAAAGCTGTCAATAAAGATTTATTTGAAAAGGAATGGTGAATATATGTGATAAATAAGAGATAATTCATTTCATTAAGTTACTGTTAAGATTAGAGGTAATGTAATTAAAACATACATGAAGAAAACATCCTTAAGAAGGTGGTCAACTTTTAAAACAATCAACTGCGTTTTATCTTTTCCCATGATATTGTTATAGGAATATGAGAATGTTATCTTTTTCCATAGTATTGTGGCATACATATTGATTGCCTACCCAATAGCCATTACAATCTTCCTTCTTTCTTGATTGCTTCCCAATCTGGAAACTGAAAGTGTCATGTTCTCTTTCCCAGTTCACCTTGCAACTAGGAGTGGCCTTGTGATCAAGTTCTAGCCAATGAAACAGAGGACAGTTTCTCCGAGGAGCTCCTGGGAGCCATGTAATTTTGTTTATAGGAGGAGGGATAATGAGAAGAGTCAGTTTTAATCATTCCTCCTTATCTTTTAACTGGAATGCTGTCATGAGAAGAAATTATGCCTACAGATGCTGCTGTCATTTTGAGACCATAAAAAGTGGCACTGGTGGCACTCAAAGATTGACAGTGTCGAAAGGTGGGAAGAGATGGGATCCTTGATAACTGCTGAGCTCCAACACCAGCCCTGGAACCACCTACCTTAGTCACCTTGCAATGTGAGAAAATTGAGTATTTTTATTGTTTAGGTTATTACTAATCAGGTACTATTTTATTTATAGTCAAAAGTAGTCTAACAAGTAGAACATGGTTTTAGAAATTGACAAGGGAAGATAGACAAATGGCTGAAAATCATATGAAAAAATGCTTGCCACTAATCATTAGGGAAATTAAAATTAAGACCACAATGAGATACCACCTTACCCCTGTTAGAATGGCCGTTATTAAAGAGTGAACAAACAAGAGATGTTGGTGTGGATGCAGAGGGAAAGGAATGCTTATGCATTGTTCTTGGGACTGCAAATTAGCACAGCCTCTATGGGAAACAAACAGTATGGAGATTCCTCGAAAAATAAATATAGACTTACCATTCAATCCAACAATCCACTGGGTATCTACTCAAAGGAAAAGAAGTCATTTTATCAAAAAAAAAAAAAAAACAAAACCATCTACACTTGAATGTTAATCATAGCACAATTCACAATTGCAAAGATGTGGAATCAACCTAAATACCCATCAATCCATGAGTGGATTAACAAAATGTGGTATATATGTGTGTGTGTGTGTGTGTGTGTGTGTGTGTGTGCGCGCGCAGTACTACTCAGCCATAAAAAGGAATAAAATAATTTTTATTTTGCAGCAGCTTATATGGAACTGGAGACCGTTATCTTAAGCAAAGTATCTCAGGAATGGAAAAACAAACACAACATGTACTCTCTTAAAAGTGGGAGCTAAATCATGGGCACACATGGGCACAAAGAGATGTAAAGGTCATTGGAATCAAATAAGGGAGAAGGGTGGGAAGGGGTGAGGGGTAAAAACTTATTGGGTGCAACAAACACTATTCTGGTGATGCTCACAGTAAAAGCCCTGACTTAATCATTATACAAGGTGTCCATGTAACAAAAAACCTTTGTACCCCCTTAATATTTAAAAATAAAAAAATAAAATAAATACAATGAAAAAAAGTACTGTTGCTATATTCCAGCTAGATAATATTTCCTGCGGAATGATCTAAGCTCACAGCTTTCTGTCTCATTGATGAAAAAAGGAGGTTAGCAAGTGTTCAAGTACCAAATGAGACTTTTTCTACTGTAATTAGAAACATTAAAAGAAGATGGAAAAAAGAAAAAAAGAAATGGCGCGGGTAGAGTTTTAATGGTCTTTAAGCTTCTTCACAAAGTGTGAAGGCAGTTATTTGAAAAGAAAAAAAATATGTATTGCTGTACTGGGAATTCATATAACCTTAAATACAAAACCGTCAATATAAAAAGTCATATTTAAATTTACAGATTAAAAAGATCCCGTGTTTGATCCAAATAATAAAGCTCGTATTTCAAGTAAAGAATATTGAGAACACAAATGAGGGCAGTGGCCATGGTAAGAAAAGAAAATAGATTTGAGGGATCTGTTGGAGTAGACTTCAAAGGAGCAGACAACTAATTGTATATGCATAGTATAGAAAAGAATGGACATGAAAATAATATGTATGAATTGAGTCTGGATACATGAAAGGATGTTAGAGTCATTCATTCATTCTCAAATATGAATTAAGCAGAAACTTCATAAAAGTCACTGCTTTACAAGACAATAGAATGGTAAGCAGGTCATTTTTTTAAATTTAAAGAATACATGGATTAACAGGGAAGTCAAACAAGTAAGCTAGAAATTAAAAAAAAAAGCATAATATGCATTTTGGTAGGAAAATATCCAAGAGCAATGAGAATCCCTAAGTTAGCCAGAGGTTTTGATGGGTTAAAGAATTGTCAGGGTAAGCTTCCTAAAGAAAGTGACTGCTAAATTACAACCTAGAATATGAGTAGGAATTAGCCCAGTTGATGAAGGTTTGGTGAGCCAAAAAACCATAGGATTTGGGTGATTCAAAATCACAGGGGTAAAAACTAGTCTTTCATGTTCAGGGAATTATCATAAATTTAGTATGAATAAATATGGTGCTAGAGAGGTTTGATAGGTATTGGAGATTGTATAATAAACAACGATTACGTATACATGAGCTGAAGCAAGGTCATAAAGGGACTTGAAAGCTTTGTGTGGATATTATTCTCAGGGCTTCAGGGCACCGTGGAAGCTTTTAGGAGAAGTGTGATATCATTAGGTTTCTTTAGAAGATTACCTTGGAGGCAGCAGAGAAAATAAATTGGTGGTAAAGACAGTTTCAAGACTACAAACCAAAAAATCTGTTCAGAAACTACAGTAATCATTCCTGTTAGAAATTTTGGTAACTGAAACTAAGTTGGTACAAGCAAAATTAGAAACAAGTGGATAGAAGTAAAATTAGAAATAAGTCAAGAGTTATTAAAGAGATCAAATCAACAGCAATTGTTGACACGATGAAGGTTGAGAAGGGAGAGTTAGGAATAACACAAGAGGAAAGTTCGGCTTAGAAGCAAGATGTTAGACCAGTTGTGAACATGCTGAGTTTGAACTAACTCTGTGACATTCATGTAGTGATGTTTATTTTCATTTCTTTATTATTTATTTTTATTTAAATAGATTTGGGGGTACAAGTGTTTTTTTTTGTTACATGACTGAAATGCGTGGTGGAGAATTCTAGGCTTTTACCTTTCACCAGAATAGTGTGCATTGTACCCAACAGGTATTTTTCATCCTGCACTCTTCTTCCACCCTCCCCTTTCTGAGTCTCCAATGTCCATTAAATCACTCTGTATGACCATGCTTACCCACTGCTTAGCTCCCACTTATAAGGGAGAACATGCAGTATTTGGTTCTTTGCTCCTGGGTTAGTTCACTTAGAACAATGGCTTCTATTCCATCCAGGTTGCTGCAAAAGTCATTATTTCTTTCTTTTTGATGGCTGAGTAGTATTCCATGATATATATTTATGTAGATATATATAATATATATACACACACACACATACATACATACATACGCACACCGCATTTTCTTTGTCCAATCATCAGTTGGTGGACACTTAGGTTGATTCCAATTCTTTACAGCTGTGAATTGTGCTGTGATAAAAATACGGGTGCAGGTGTCTTTTTAATAAAATGACTCTTTTCATTTGGGTAGATCCCTGGTAGGATAGTAGAATTGCTGAATCGAGTGGTAGACCTATTTTTAGTTCTTTGAGAAATTCCCATATTGTTTTCTATAGAGGCTGTACTAATTTACATTCCCTCCAACAGTGTATAAGCTTTCCTTTTCCACTGCATCTGTGCCAGCATCTGCTGTTTTTTGACTTTTTTGGTAATGGTCATTCCGACAGGAGTAAGGTGGTTTTAATTTGTATTTCCCTAATGATTAATGATGTTGAGAATTTTTTCATATGTTTATGGCCATTTGTTTCTCTTCTTTTGAAAAATGTCTGCTCATGTCTTTCACTCGCTTTTTAATGGGGCTATTTGTTTTTTTCTCGCTGATAGGTATGGGGTCAGTGCGGAGGTCTGTTTTGGCTTGAGGAAGTTAGATGTGGATAGGTCCGCTTCTTTCGTAGCTAGGTGATGTACCAGCCTGTGTCAGTATCTTGCTTCAATGGCCCTGAAAACCATTACTCACAAGGTTATGCTGCCCCATGTTGTCTCCCTTGGTCAGAAGTGAGAGCCGAGTCCTGTCCCTGTACTGTCTCATCTCCAACACAAGTAAATTTGTTTTTTATGTTTATATGCTGCCATTTCTCTCTCCCAAGGGGTGGAACTAATTATGAGCATTGGGTATCTTAATATTACAACCAGAATGCTGATTATTATTGAATTTATTATTATATAAACTACTCCAATATGGTAATATTATTAAAACTTATCCATATTACAATTACTTACGTAGGTTTAGTCAAATAGTGGCAAAGACTATCTCAACTTATTGCCTGATCACAGTAACTCAGGCCATCTTCAGACTAAGTTCAACATTATGGTTTTTTCTGTGTAGTAAGTCAAATGGGCACCTCATTTCTTACCATGTTCATATTAGAAGCCCACTGTTCTGTCAGCATTTACTTCCAGCATTTTCATGGCTGAAGGTTTAAAACAAATTTAACCTTGAAAACAGCCATTAGAGTTAAGTGGTCCCTAAGTTCAATAAACAAGATGTACCAACTCTCAAATGTCCAAAATCAGTGACGTTGACCAACCATTTGTTCTGTTTCCTGGTAAGTTAACTACCAATGTTCCCTGTTTAAAACCTAGGACAAATAATAATGATCTCAATTTTAAGATCTACCCTGGCCCTGAGATCATTTTGTACAAATAAAATTTAGCTCTATTGGCTATTAGCACAAAACTCTCCTACCATGTTCTACTCATCTTAATGAATAAGGTTAGTCAGAATCTAAACAACTCAAAAAAAATTGCATAAAAAACAAAGGTTTAGTTTTTTTTTACCAAAACTAATGAATGATTTAGATGTTGTGGTCTTTCTGTGGGAAATGGATAAAATACAAAAAACAAACAAAATGATCAGGAATTGGTAATGACCTTGCTAGTATGAAAAGTCATGCCAGGATAATCTAAATTGATATACAAACACAGAAAAGGAATACAAAATTATTCAGAAAATAAAAGGCTGATGCTGAGGGAAGAGAATGTGAATAGATGATAAACTAAAAGGAAGATATGTTCCTATTTTCTTGCCTCAGATGTAATTTGTGAATCCCATGCATGGTAAATTAAAATGAAGGTATGTTCCCATTTTTTTTTTCCTCAGATGTAATTTATTTGATGTCCTTGCTTCATGGATCTTAAAATTTTTCTGCAACAGAGTGATCTTCTGTGAGGGTCTGTACAAACCAAGTTGATACATAGACATGGGCAACACTTGGCCAACCTATGAATAACTTGTAATTTTTCTTTGTTTTCCTGCTTCCTTCTGATTCTTGCCTTCTGGTGCAGCCTTCTCCTCACCCTCAAAAAAACCTAGCCTGGAGACTCATTAATATGTACTTACCACAACTGAAAGTATTGCTTTACCTTCATCAAGATGTATCAGCCTTTACAGCCTGATAGCGTCTGGAAGCCAGAAGTAATTTTTGGATCCAAGAGTAAACCTAACAAAACCTACATTTGAAAAGAGAAAATTGTTGATGGTAAATGGTAAACATCTAATGATTTCCATATCAATAAATGACATGGGGTTGATGGTTGGTGATGATCTTGGAGGAAGAAGGCCTGCTTTTACCCAAACTCAGCACTCTAGACATGAGTGTGAGCATCAACTCTCTTGAAGTTTAGCTTTGGGTATCTCTCTCTGATTAGACAGTTTTATGTCAAATTAAAAGTAGTACCTTAGAGAGTGCCTAATTTCATCTATGTTCATAATTTTCTCTATGGACAGAGGCCTAGAATTTCGGGGTTATTTCTTAGTGTTTTACTTGGGATGGTGAGAAAGAGAGAGATCAAATAGGTGGGCTCTAAGAAGTTCATCTGTGCTTCAGGAAATGTGATCCGTTTTAAAAATGTATCTAATATGTTGACAACTTTAATAAAATTTTGTTTGAACAATTCCTGTTTTTTAAAAGAGTTTGAAACCCCAATGTTTTAGTCCCTCTATTTTAGAGAAGTGTCATGACTTGTTCAGGATCACACATAAACTTTGTAGCAGGGCTGGAACCCAGGTCCACTTGTTTTCAACACAGTGCACATACACAGCATGATGCCTCTATCTTGGAATTTCCTCATTTCTTCTACAATTTTGTTCATTAATCAAAAGCCAGTTTTGATGTGTACCTCACCAGATGTGGATTCTATATTATCCGTGTAATAATGTAGGCAAAAAATGAGTCAATGTATCAAAAGCTGCATGTTATTTAGTTAACATTCCAATCGGTCTTCCAGACATCCCTTTCACATTGCCATTGAAACAAAATTAAT